>JAVSBS010001324.1:89921-100175 GCA_033124195.1 Coracias cyanogaster
TCCCTGGCACCATTGCAGGTGAGGTTGGCCGGGGCTCTGAGCAACCTGCTCTAGTTGCAGATGTCCCTGCAGGGGGGTGGGACTTGGATCCCTTCCAACCCAAACCAGTCTGTGATTCTATGATCTGCTCTTCAGTACTTCACGCAGAGGTCTGTGCTTGCATTGAGTACGAGTGTTCAGGCTGGTGAGGTAGTTAGTCCCTCTAGTTCAGAGATCTAAGGGGTGAGTGGAATCTGCCCTGAGAGTCCTATATCATTGCCATCTGTCTGTCCTGCCACATTGTCCCCACGGGGCTTTCAAGGTGCTATTTCCTCTTGCTGGAGGCTACTCCTTCTACAGCAAGGGTGGCAGAAAGGAAAGCATGACAGCGTCACTCTTTGGAAGCCTGTAGGTTGGTACAGGTTCACTCTGGGTGCACTTTGCTTTACTGTGCCCCAGCAGAAGCAACAACCTCTGGTAGAAAGTGTGGAGCAGATAGCAGGCTGGAGAAAGTTCAGTCACCCCAGGGAGAGTCAGCGCCTGACATCCTTCAGCCTTCTGTGCAGCCCTGAATCACTGCCTTTTTAAATAAAAAAGAATAATTTGCTACTTCTGTTAGAGGTGCAGCTGAAGAACATTTCTGTTTAAGGCTGTCCAAGACACCTGAGCATCTGCTTGATGAATGTGTCAGGCTTATCGCTAGCAGTGTAGAGAAAGATTTTGTCGGGTTTATGTAACACTGAATGAGAACTGAGTAAATTTGAACAGGACGTGTATTTGTCAGCATCTTGGAGAGACAGCAGATCCTGCTCATTTTAAGATGTTTCATTTTTAATCCATTATATTAAACAACGTGGAAGATGTTTGCAAATACCGCAGTGGATTTGTGGGTAGCAGTGTAGCCACGTAGTGTCCTGTCACTCTGCTCAGGTGTTTCTTTGCAGGTTGTAGGAGAAGCATAAAGAGAGAAAAGTTGGTGTGTTACCTTCACAGCTTTCCCATTATGGAGTATCCCATCCCAGTCCAGGCGACAGGGAAGCCTCCTGCCGGCGTGTGGAACTGGGCATTGCCGGGAGCAAACCTCCGGTGTGTGGAACTGGGCATTGCCTGGAGCAAACCTCTGCTTCTGAAGCAGTGGAATCGAAAATCAACTTGGCAACCCTGGTGTCTCCAGAAAGCTGCTTGCATTAAATAAACCCATTGCAGTGCCAAGGCAGTTTTACTTCTACCGTTTAACTTCCATCACAGATTATAGTCTTGAAGTCCAGCGAGTCTTGGTTGTCAGAGTAACGCTGTAGATCTAGGTGGTTGTCTGAGATGTCCACAAGATTCATTGGTTGACACTCCAAAGCCGTCTGGAGGAAAGTGGCCAACTTCAGTTTTGTTTATTCCCGTATCCGTACATATTGTTCAGGATCCTTTGGCTCGGTCGGTGCTGCGAGCGTCACTCATCTTCTGCAAACACCTACTGTGCATGTCTTTCCCAAGACTCCTGAAAATACACACAGAATAAAACCAGCGGCAGATTCTTTCACTGCCACCAAGCCTTATGTTTCAGTGCTCAGTGTCTTTTCTTCTCTTTATTGCGTGGTTTGTATTTTTCTTACCTCACTACTGACATTTCATTGACTTTGCTCATCTGGAGCAGTAAAAGGAGCTCAGCGGTGTATGCATACAGCAGGACTTCTTGGTCACTGGAGTTTTTCCTCCTTGTCCACAAGTTAGCAGTTCATCAGTGATATCTTTTCATTCTTTTGAACCCACAACAAATGTTCACGGTCACCTATTCTGGTGGTGCTGTGTGTGCGCAGAACAATTTGAGTGTGTCAGCCCATATACTGTAAGTACCCTGTAGTTTTCCTCCGCTGGGCCTTGGATGCTGTTATCTTTTTATAGGTAGCAGCTTTTTTGTTCCTGTGAGTGCCCTTGAAGCAAAAAAAAAAAAAGTGCTTTGTACTCCTGCAAATTGCTGTGGCAGAAAAGGGAAAGCCACTGTACGCTTCTTCAGAGGAATGTCTGTTGCATTGACATACCAGAGCTTAGCACTTGGGGTCTGATGGTGCCGTCTTTAACTAGTGCCGGGAAATTTTAGAGTCATGGAATTGTTTTGGTTGGAAGAGACCTTCAGGATCATCAAGTCCAACCATTCCCCCAGCACTGCCAGTTCACCACTAACCCCTGGCCCTCAGCACCACATCTCCACGGCTTGGAAACCCCTCCAGGGATGGGGACTCCACCACTGCCCTGCCCAGCCTGGCACAGCCCGCGACAGCCCTTGTGGGGAAGAAATTGCTCCTCACGTCTAACCTAAACCTCCCCTGGTGCAACTTCAGGCTATTTCCTCTTTTTCTATCACTTGTTACTTATGAGAAGAGACCAACCCAATGGCTCTAAACGGCTTTAAATGCAATTGATAATTTCTGCAAAAAAGGTTTTCTTCTGTTAAATAAGGAGATTTAAAAAAATCTTTAAGATGTATTAAGACCTGGATTTAAAATTACAGAAATCAAATTCTTCAAACTTGAGACCATGACTGGAGTTACACTCTTGCCCTCCCCAAAGTTGTGTGAATTAAGGACAGTGTCAGCTGTGACTCTGCATTTCCCCACTTTTGTCAGCTTGTGTCACAACCTTAGCATTATTTAAATGGACTTCCTTTTTTTTTCATTTTTGCATTTAATATTCATATTCAGGTATTCAAGCCATAATTTCTGTTAGTAAAAGTGACATTTTGTAAAGTTCATTATTTTTTACAGAGAAAATCTCAGGCACTTAAAAAAATAGACATTAAATAAGGGAATGGCGGTGTCTCCAGGCTAGCAGACATCCCTACAGTTTGTCATTTTAATACCTGAATACCTGTGAAAAAGAGGTTTGATAACACCCAGGTTATTTAGCCTGACCTGGCTGCCCAACCACCAGGGAACTGCATCCATCAACTCCAACTGCATCCCCACATCTCTGCGGGGTCCTTGGCATCCCACGAGCACCCTGTGACTATGTCTCTTTTGACACTTCTGCATGGCATTTTCAAGACGTGCCACGAAAACCTCAGTCAGGTGTGTCTCCAGTGTGGGTGTCACAGATGTACAGTGCGGTGTGGGCATGGCCAGCTGCCTGATCAGCAGAGCCCTTCCTGGCTGGCAGTACCTCTCCACAGCGGGTTGAAGTTGACATGCACATGGGTGAGGACTGTGGGACTCCACCTGCTGTAAAACGAGGTGTATTATTAATAGTTTTTATCACGGAGGGGAAAGGAGAAGAATCAAATAAGATAAAGGGAGAAGTGGACCAGATGGGTGTGTTGTCTACAGGCTCTTCCTGGTTTGGGGCCCTCACTCAAAGAAGGATATTGAGGGGCTGGAGCATGTCCAGAGAAGGGCAACAAAGCTGGGGAAGGGGCTGGAGATCAGGTCTTATGAGGAGTGGCTGAGGGACCTGGGGCTGTTTAGGCTTCTCACACTCTGCAACAACTTTAAAGAAAGTTGTAGAGAGGTGGGTGCTGGTCTCTTCTCACAAGTCACAAGTGAAGGACAAGAGGAAACAGCTTCAGGTTGCACCAGGGGAGGTTTAGGTTGGACACGAGGAAAAAAAATTTTGCCGAAAGGGTTGTTAGGCACTTTAACAAGCTGCCCAGGGCAGTGGTTGAACCACCACCCCTGGAGGGGTTTCAAAGCCGTGTAGGTGTGGTGCTGAGGGACGTGGTTTAGCAGCGGACATCATAGAGTAGGGTTATGGTTGAACTTGATGATCTTAAAGGTCTTTTCCAACCTAAATGATTTCATGATTCTGTGATTCTTTTTCTATGCAAGAACATCATATTAATGTTTTGCTTGGCTTTCAAAAATGTTGGGGAAAATCTAGTAAAACTAGCTTAAAGCCACAGTTCTAGGAGTAATAGCCTCAATTCACTCTTTCTGTAGGTCTTGGTAATTCCTAAGGAAGCCTCAAGTTAATGAATAAACATTCTTCAACTTGTTCCAGCATCAAGGAGTGCCAAAGGCATGATTTCCTACACTGGTAGTACTTTCTGTTCAAGTCCCCAAGCACCAATTCTAAAAGTAACACATTAATTAGTGCCCTGTAACGTTGTTGTGACAATAAATATTCTACTTTTGAGAAAGAGAAAACCCCCACAAAACTGTGTGGAGAATGAATAATATGAATTAATTTCAAAAATCTACATACTACAAAAAAAGGTCAAACGCTACAGAGGTCCAATGAAAGATGGCTTAAATTTAGATGAAATCTTAGATTTTTTTTATTATTTAGCTTTCAAAACATCTTCTTTTTTTTTTTTCTTACTTAGGGCAAATAATTTGTTGAAATTTTTATATGTATCATATTTTAGACTCCATACACATTTCCTAATAACAGACAGAATACCCTCAAACACAGCTCCTGTAATTATTTATAATCTATAAAAATAGTTTTTTTAAAAAAACCAACAAAGGCAGTGCAAAAAATTTAAGTCTGGCTGTGTTCCAAATCACCCGTTATTTTATGGCTGGACTCGAAGATCTTAAAGGTCTTTTCCAACCTAAACGATTCCATGATTGTCCTCCAAATGAAGCCTCAAGGATGCTCCACATGATTCACCTGGACACCATGGACAAGTAACGTGACTCACAGCACATCTGAAAGCACATGGTCAAGAAAAGCCCCCACGCTTGGAAGCTCTGGCTGCTTGCTGAGACTTGAGGTATCTCTGATAGTGTTCTTGGGGTTTTGAACCAGCTCCTAATATGGACATGAATTACAGGAACCTGCCTACAAAGGCTGATGTGATCTAAGAATTGTAAAATGATAGAATCATTTAGGTTGGAAGGGACCCCAAAGATTATCTAGTTCCAACCCTTCCTGCCATGGGCAGGGACACCTCCCACTAGACCAGGTTGCTCAAAGCCTCATCCAACCTGGCCTTGAGAAGAGTAACAGTGAACAAACCAGTGGGCAAGAGGTAAATACCAATTTGAAGGTGACTTTGCATGAATGAGATGCATTGTTTCTTAGGAGCAATTACAAAGAGATAAGTAGAGTAGTTTCAGTTGTTATGACTAAATGCTGGCTCAGATGTTTAAGGTTTAACTTTTTTTGATAGATTTCTGAGAATAAGTCTCAGTTTTACTGTGTGTTCATAGTACTGGACCAAGCACTTGGAGAAAGGGCATCTCATCATACCTAGCGCAGGGAGCAAGGGTGATGGTACCTCTCCAGGCTTGCTCCAGCCACCCAAGGGATCATTGGCTGTTACAGTGCTTTAGGAGTCATTCCCACCTGGAAACATGATTCATCCTCCATCTCCGTGGAGTTCTGTCCTCATGCTCAGGTTCCTGTAAGGTGGCATTTTGCCATCTTGGGTGGTATTTAAGGAGAACTCTGTGTTGGTGCTTGTAATACCATGTATCTTTAATAAAATGACTTAGTAACTGAGAATATAAGATCCTGTAAGTAAGGAAGAGAGGGGGATCTGTTGGTCACACCCTGTGCCCAGCCACTACCACAGCAGTAGATTGTAGAATCTGAACGGAATACTACAAGCTTTTTAAAGGGGCAGGTCCCCCTTCGGTTGCAGTGACGCTCCATCAGGTGCCTAGTGTCACATACCTTGTATGACAAACATTTGATGTGACGCTTACGCACACAGGTTGCTCCAGAGATATTTTTATAGGTCAGACTAAATATCACACATCCAGCCCTTCAGTCAGGTAGTGGAGCCAACTGTGATTGTATCTAATGGTCTTGGAAGTTGCTATGGTTCCTGGTACACAGCATCCCGTGGCTTCTGCTCCCATCTTCATTGGAGCGAAGGGGCAGTTAGCAGCAGGGACATCAAGTGAGTTGGTGTCAAGTTGCCAGCGTTAGCTCCAGGTTTCTCCTGGCAATCAGCTAATCCAACTGGCCGTAATTTCTATTTCTTTCTCCCTGTTGGAAACCCACTCAGTATCCAGCTATCCCAACAGTTCAGCTGTGCCCAGCTTCCCTGGCCATGCAGTGATCATACAAACCTCCTCCTCCTCTATAAACCTCTCACGGGTCTGTGTTCCCGGAACTGATTGTCTCCAGCCAGGTGTTTTGGTGAATGATTGAAAAAAGGAGTATATAGAATAAGAGAATTGTTTGGTTGGAAGAGACTGTAAAGGTCATCAAGTCCAACCATTAACCCAGCATTGCCAGGGCACCACTAAACCATGTCCCTCAGTACCACACCTCCATGGCTTTGAAATCTTGGTGGGGACTCTACCACTGCCCTGGGTGCATATGGTAGTGAAGTCAAGGAGAACATGAACCAGTAGGGCCCCAGAAACACCTACACAGAAAGTTAGGAAGGAAGTAGCAATGCTAATTCTTAACTAGACCTCTTGGGTTTGCATGTGTGAGATCTGGTGGTGTTTCTGATGTGTTTGCTGTCCAGCGGGGCCATGAATGCAATGAAAACTGGGTGTCTGGCAGAGTTTAGCCACTTTCTCTTTCCAGTCCTCATCCTGAAGCTGTATCCTGAAACAGAGATGTGAAGTAACTTGAAAGCTAGGTTGAAGATAATTTTAATGGTATAAAAGTTGGGAATAGTTTGTAGTATCCTATCATCTTACAAACAGTAACTAAGGAGAGGGATAGTTGGTATTTGGAAATATAGTTGCATAAAACTAATCTGTGACAGATTAAAATTTTATTTTAATCACCTCAAAGGTCTGTTTTGACTGATAATTTGCAACAGATGTTTTCTTGCTGTTTCTCTGCTGTCTTTTGGGAGCCTCTCAGAGGAGGGGAAGGAAACATTGCAACACTGAGAGCAAGCCAGCCTTTCTGCTTTGTCTCCCCTCTTCCTCCCACCCTTGCAGCTTGCTACGGAGGTAATTCAGCACGGAAAGCTCTGATTAGCTCAATTTTCAATTATGCTTTCCCAGCACCTTTAAACAGCCGCTGCTTAACCCGTGTTACAGAGAATGAGTTGCAGATTCAGATATCCAGCCAATTATACTCTTTTATGTATTCCAGATAATGCCAAACAGGTTTTGTATTTACTTTTGTCGGTGATTCTCCTGCTCTGTGTGCCGTGGGTGTTTTTATCTACCGCTGGCACCGCAGGGACTTGAGTGCAATGTGTGTCTGTGAGCAGCTCTGTCTGGACATCTTAAATGCTTCTAATATAAATACAGAAAAAAACCTCCATGTAGCCATTATCAAACCGTAGTTTTTTCTTCATTACGATAAACAACGGAACTAATTGGAATGCCCCCAAAACATCTCAGTAACAGGAGGATCAGGAGCCCTCCTGTGCGCAAAGGGACCGGAGGAAGCTGTCTGGAGACCAGGGCGGGGGGGACACACTCACATAAATGTTGCTGCACGTTTGAATCTAGGAAACAAAAGTAATGCACTGAATTTTAGAAATGTGAAACTTGCAATAGGATGAGAATCCACAGAATGAGAATGTAAAGAAAGGAGGCTGGAGGGATACTGAGGCAGCATCTTTTTAAACTGAAACAACGAAGTGGAGAGAGAGCATTAATTCATCAGCTATTTTACAGTATAATTATCAATTGTGCTGGGCTCTCCCTGATGTGTTAGAAAGTCTTCCTGTCCCAAAGCACCACCGGCTAAAGAGGCAAGGAAACAGCTGGATAGGAGGGGGAGCAGGAGGTTTCCCCAGGGATGTCTGCTGGAAGCAGGAACACTGTGCGGATAGATATTGCTGATGCCCTGGAGAGCTTTTCAGAGCATCAGGAAGATCTACAGAGCGTTCCTCCTAGAGAGTGATGATTTGTGGTGTGGGTGCTGCACGGTTTCAGCACATGCTCTAGAACTGTAGCCACTGGTTTGTAGTTTGTAGGTGTTGCCATGGATGATGGAAACACAGTAGTAGTAGCAGTCTACAGTTCTGATACGGTAGTCACAGTAGTTTGTAGTGTTTAGGAATGACAGACCGTGCTGCAGGGGTTTCCAAACGGAACCACAGTCAACAGTGTTGCGTTATTCTAAAAATAATGTACTTTTTGCTTTAATATGTATAAAATGCATATAAATGTATGAATAAACACAAAATATGAACATGATATTTTAATGTATAAACATGAAAATAACTGAAAGAATTGGAGTATTGTTTGCTCATGAAGGGTAAGACCCCAGCTCTGGCAGAGTACCCTATTTTGGGCAGCCTGTTTCAAGACTTAGGAACTGCTGCAGAGAAAAGCAAAACATGTGATGAGAAATGCAGCAAACGTGACCAATGGAGGGATGTTGAGAGATGAGGGGTTGCTTGTTCCACTGGATATTAGAGGAGAGCAGATGAGCAGTCTTCAAATGCGTAGGAAAACAGCTGCTGGAAGGGGTGGGATGGTCTGCTCTCCACATTCACTTGGGTAGGATGGGCAATGGTACCTTTCTGTGGTGGCAAGGTAGAGCTGCAGTAGGTATTAGGAGTTTCCAGATGATGAGGCAAGGGTGGAAGCGGATTCAGCACGTGGATTCATTACTGGAGGTGTTCATTGCAAGGAATGGTTTAGGTGTGGGTGATACTGTCTGGATCCGTGAGCGAAAACAATGTTTTTCTGAACTCCTGTGTTGTTACCAATGGAGACTAAAGAGTGGTTCAGTTACTCCTCTGTGAACATCTGTTTATTTACCTGCTGCAAACAAGGTTTAACTGTTCTGGAGGTTTCCCTCCCTGACCTGGGAGAAAAGAATTTTACCTTCCTATGTAAATTCTCACCACATCATCATCATGTTTCCTTTCCTTGTAGTTGTTCTATGATATAGTAAATAATAACGAGCACTTGTTAAACTACCACTCGGCATGGCCTCCTCCTACCCATACGTTTCATCCTGGCGTCCTCTCCTGTAAGAGCTTTCAGTACATGCTGGCTGCTTTTTAATCAGGGCTTGAACTTCAGGGTCAGCGCAAAGCTCTCTGAGTTCCAGCTCAATGCAGCAGACAGTGAAGATCAGCTCATAATGCTTTTTCCTGGGGTTGACTGTGATTGTTTGGGCAGGACTGACATCAGGCTGGCTTTTTTCCCCGATGAATATCCAGAAGGATGTTTGAAAGCTTGTGGTTAATGTGTTGCCCTTGTCCGCATGGTCTGGAGTAACCCAGTGAGCCACCTTCACAGCATCTCACCCTAGCACTCCACGACATTCTTTGGGTTCCGCGTGCCCACAAAGTTTGGGTAAAGCAACAACCTGCACTGTTGGGGTGCTTTGAGTCTGACCAACATCACCCCAGCAGACAGCTTGTTATCCCTTCCTGATGCTTCTGAATATCTAGTTCCTTCTGTATTGCCTGTCAGGGTTTCAGCAGCCCTCAGCTGGTTAGTGCTCTGCCTTTCCATCACCAACCTTTGATATTTTCCTAAGCATGGTTTGTGTGGTTAATGTTGAGTGTATCAAGCTGCTTTTATTGAATTATTTTAAGGTTAGGTGATTGAGATTTCCTTAATTTCTTTAATTTCCTAATAATCAATTGGGTTTTTATTCTAATGGCCTCCATGGGAAGTATTTATTGGTACACGTAATTGACGCTCAATTCACATTTTGAGTTTAATTTCTGTTTTGACAGACGCTGCCTTTTCATCAGGTACTATCAGTTCAAAATAAAAAACCCTCCTCCCCTCTGGCAAGGGCTGAAGACTTCTCCCGGGGTGGGAGGAAGGGACTGTGACTTGGGACCTGACATCCTGAAGCTCTTCCTCCTTGGGATCTCTTTGCTTACATCGGGCTTCCCAAATTAACAGCGTCCAGACTTACTCTCATCTGGAACTGATGTTAGATTTACCCCAAATTGTTTGAACAAAGCTCAGGAGAGGAGGCGGCTGTCTCCAGACTCGCTGTCTATGCCTTTTATCCAGTTCTGACATAATTTATTGGAAATGAGAGGAATTGTTTCAGAACAAGCATCTCTGACAGCTTGGCAGATTGATAGAGAGGTTTTCTGATTTCATCTCTTTTTTCCTCTTTTAAATGATGCCTTCCTACCACTTGCCAATCTCTCAAGTGTTATTGGTGTCATGATGCCAAGGTAGCAAGTTCCTGAATTAACATTGCAGGGAGGTAATTTAATTTACTGGGCTCTGTCTATTTATCCTGTTATAAAATTCCTAGATTTTTTTTTAGTGACATGAGGAACACATGCAGTATGAATTTTATTTAGCCTACAGAATCATAGAATCGCTTTGGTTGGAAGAGACCTTTCAGATCATCAAGTCCACCTGTTCCCCCAGCACTGCCAGGGCACCACTAACCCCTGGCCCTCAGCACCACATCTCCACGGCTTGG
>JAVSBS010001325.1:0-29109 GCA_033124195.1 Coracias cyanogaster
TGCACCGCCTGCTGCGCCGCGCCCCTCAGCGCCGGCCCGCCCCGAGCCTGGCGGGCTGCGCCCCGCGGCGGCGGCCGAGGCTGGAGGCGGCGCGAAGGCGCTGGCGGGCCCTTCTCCGGAGGTGAGAAGATTGGCCTGGCGCTCGCAGCGGCCCGCCTCACAGGAGAACCATAGAATGGTTTGGGCTGGAAGGCACCTCAGAAATCATCTAGTTCCGAGCCCCCTGCCAAGGCAGGGACACCTCCCACTAGCCAGGTTGCTCAAGGCCCGGTCCAGCCTGGAGAGATCCTGAGAGCACAGGGGTGTCCTGGTGCAGCCCTTCCTTCTCACCTCACCACTTTTGGGAGCTGCAGCATGGTTTATGCTGGAATTTTCCAGATGCTGCTACCAGCCACAGGCTGGCCTGGCAGCCCACTGCGAGCTGCAGCCAGGCCACGTTTGCAAGGCAGGGCAGGAAGTTCTCACCCTGTTCCATAACTGCGCTCCTCTGCTGGGGCACAGGACACTCATGCCATGGCAAGACCTTGCACCTCTGCTTCAGCTTCCCCCAGCTGAGGCTCTGCCGGCCGACGTCGGTGTAGTCTCTCTATCCAAATGTGACCAACATGATATCCCATTTCATAGGGAACAATTATTTCTGCCACAGCCTGCTCCCTCTGCACCAAGGAGGCAGCACAGAAGGCCAGTAGCCATGCAGGCAGCTCCCTGAGAAGGAGCCGTGAGGCTGCAGAGGATGCACAGCCAAGCAAAGGCTGCCTGACCCTGCTTATTGCTCCTGCTTCCCTGTGACACTTTCTTACAACCGAGCCGGTTCCAGTGTCTGTCCTTAAAAATGGCAGGATGCAGCTTAGCATGCTTTCCCTATTCCTAATATTGGAATCTTACCATGAACTTAAGTTTTGAAGTGAAACAAGTTACCAGGGCTATTGCGTTAGAGTTGCCGAACGTATGCCCAAGAAGAGCATGTTACCTCAGTGTGTCCATTTCCTTACAGTGCTGTTTTTCAGCTAAATACCCTGCCTCTTGGAAGTAATTTGATGCACCTGCAGCCTCCAAAACATGCAAAGGGATAAGTATAAATCCGTCAGAGTGAGAGTGCAGACACAGCTCTCTTTTTTTCCTAGCAATATCTTTATGGCTTTTCCAGAACGCACAGCTCATTCCCTGGGAGGGAAGATGTGTTGCTATCCATGCTGTGCTATTTCACACCCTTTCTCCAACAGGTGGCATAGATCTTCACCTGTTCAGAAAGAAATAGCTTTTCATCTTAAAAATAGATCCTAGGGAGCTATTAGGGATTAGTGGTTCCATCTTACAGGTTGTTTTTTTTCCAGAGATTCATCTCCTATTCTTCCCCATTATTGGTGTTAGATGTTAGCTCCTGTTAACTGTTGTTTAGTGATGTTAACTGTTCTTTCATTTTCAGGCTGTAAGTGTGGAGCTACTCTGGGTCAGCCTGCCAGACAAGATGGACAAGCTGATTTGTAATTTCTATGAATACTAGACACGGGACAGATGCTTGGATATGTTTATGTTGCTGCCCACCCATAGATGTGAATACATAAGTCCCATAACAATAGCAATAAAACATTATGTTTGCATTTAGAGATAAGCCAGACTTGAATCTAGGATTCAAACATCATTGAGGTCCAGAAGTAGAACTAAAAGCTGCAGCTAATTCCTCTTTATATGAAGGACTACGCTAAAATGTGAATACGTGACTTCAGAGAAGCCTGTCCATTTTCTTGTCTCTGTTTTCTTTGAGGAGCATTGCAACTGTAAGAAGGGAGGCTGAATTTTGCTGTGCACACATAGCTGCAGCAAGCTCCTCCTGTGATTTTCATTCCATGAGTTCCTTCAAGTTTCTCTTCAAGAATATACTTCCGAGTGATGTACAGCCAGTGAATGGCTATATTGTCACTGCCCAAGCCCAGAAACTTGCAGCTATTCGTTGCCAGATCTGTGAGTGGTTTGAAGCCAAATGGGGATGGGATTCAACACTGAGGAGGAGTTAGAGGATCAGTAAATACTTGGCGTGGCTGATCTTTAGTAAAAGAAGAGTGAGAGCTAAAGCGGGAGGTAACACAGACTTTTGCAGATCTGTGTGGACTGCCTAGTTCTGTACTGGACAAATCCTAGAGGAGAGAAAAAAAAACATTTAGGGCCTCTTCTCTCTCAGTTGTAGATGTGGATTACAGTAATGCTGTGGAGAGCAATGTAGTCAGGGTGTCATCACCGAGAAAAGAAACAGCTCACAGGCCATTCTGATTTCTGTTTTAGAAGAAAATTTCTATTACCCTTAGAATGTAGAGACTTACTTAATGTAATCATGGGAGAGCCCTGACTGGGCAAGCCAGGCTCCAATAAACAATTAACTTCCTTTTTCATTTCATTTTTCGTCAATAGCATTAGGAAGAAACATATGTTGACTTTCTGGAAGTTTGCCCTTCTCCAAAACTGTCACTTAAGTTCCTGTAACCCCTTCTGTCAGTGGGGGAGTACCACACATTCCCTGGCACATGTTCCTCTCAGCAGAGGAATGAAACACATCTTATTTTTCACATTTAATTCAGAGTTTTTGTTGCAGTTGTTGCCACGCAGTTTGTCAGCCAAGCATAATCTACTGGCAGAAGGAGACAGACAAACAAGATAAAGACAAGCAATATACTTTGGTTGGACTCAAACTTTTTGAAGTTGCTTTTTGATTCAAGCAATATCACCTGGACATATCACCAATGAAAATAAGAAAAGTGCAGAAGCATAACACATTAAAGCGTTCTGCCCAGGAAGCAAAAAATAATTTACATGGAATGACCTCCAGTGCTAATTGCCCTTTTAGCAGCAATTTTCAGATCCAAAAATAGGTGGAAACATTTCACAGCATGAAAGAATCAGAGCTGAAATCAGACTTGTTGGCTTAAAATGCCCATAGCTGTGCAATAGGCGAGGCAGAACACAACCTCAGGATCTGAGTCCTTCTCAGCGGCATTACTAAATCCTTTCATCAGACTTCCAGCCCTCACATCCAGCTGCTGCTGCTGTGAGCTGGTTTGGGCACTGTAATAATCTGGAGGTCCTACAAATTCCAGGGTATCATAGATGACTTATCCAGGAGTCGTTACTGATGGGAGGCATTCCCTTGTCCCTCCTCCCCAGCTTTTTCTAGGGCTTATCTCTAGTCTTTAGCCACAACTGAATAGAGAATGATTTAGTGAAAGAGGAATGATTGAGGACCATGAGGAGACCAAAGTCTCTCCACTGGACAACGTGCCCAATGGGAGAATCTTACACAGATGTTGAACAGTCCAGTCAAGAAAAGCCTCTGCTAAGCGTGAGACCTGAACATTATTCTTCATTCTGAAGAGCACCAGAAGAGTTGTTTTGCTACAAAAGTATGTGAACTGATGGAAACTAGAAGTTTTCCTGAGGTTTTCATAGGTCTTACATTAAATAATCCACATGGAAAAATGTTTTTTAAAGTATGTTTCAGGTTTTTATCTGTTTACAATGCAAGATTGGAGGGAATTTCCCTGTCTGTTTTGTTGCAATGGTTCTTGTACAACAACAGCAGCACTGGATGTATTAAGAAACAAACAAACAAAAAGTTATTTATGTAGTAATTGAATTTTGTACTAATTCTAATTTCAGTGTGCCTGAAGAGTCCCAAGTGAGAGTCACATGCAAACAGACAAGGGCAGTAGAGAGCCCCTGGAGTGTGACACAGATAAAGCACCAAGGAATCTAAATAATGTCAGACGTGGGTATGTAGGTTAAAAAAAACAAACCATGGTTTATTTAAATGTGTAAAGTACTTGGGAGGGAAAAAGATTACATTGTACTATGGCAATACAGACAGGACATACTGTAACGAGCTCACCCATCGTAATGAATTCAGGCTACTGTTTCCAGCCTCCTAATCCACTCAGTCGCACAGATCTTTGGGAGAGGCTCGCCATCAATTTCTCTGGGGGACTCCACACTACAGATTAATTTCAGTCAGAATTTGCTGTCCTGTTTCTGTATGTCAGACTCAAGAGCAGAGCATCATCCTCCCACCAGGGGAGGCAGGCAAAATACATCAAAACTTCTCATGCACGAAGACCCTCTGTCGTGGGTTAAGTAAAAAGCAGCTTGATGGAACATCGGATACTAGGACAAATTCCCAGGCTATCTGCCTTAACCTTATCCCAGACAAGGCTCGTCACTGGGATGAAAAGCCTAAAGTAGTAGAGACTGAGAGAGATATTGTGCTAGTTATAAAATGCCATTTCCAGACACAGCTTTTTATTTTAGGTTCTTCTCAATCCAGTCTTTGAAGGGAAGAGCTTTGGTGTAGCCACTGTAGAGTTCTAGGCTGCAAGTTTTATCATAACCCCAGCTCACTAATCCCATCAGGTGCCACCTTAGCTCAGGAGATGCTTTTCCTGGCAAAGTTATGGCTGCAATTCCACCAGTCTCGGCAGGACAGATATTAGAAAAGGCTGTGTGGTCTTGTTTGGCACAGAACATGCTGTCAGTGATACTGACTTGTATCCCATTATCCTCATACTGCTGTTCACACAACAGTGAATCCACCATCCAAACAGTTCCCATACGGATTGTGTCATTCTTGTATCTGGGATCTTTAATGTCAGCCAATACCTTCCACCCAGTGACCATTATTTTTAAATCCTCTGTGGATGAAGTCAAGTCATGAGAAGATAACAAGCAAATGGGTTGAACACGACTGCTGATTCTGGCTTTGTCCAAGAGTTTTATGATAGCTATGTCAGAATCAAGTAATATAGGGTCATAATTGGGATGCACTATGATGGCAGAAATCTGGGGATGAAACAGAGCAGGAAGAATTGTAGAGTTAACAGCAATGGCAAGGCAGCAGCACTCTTTCCATACTACTATAATACATGTTAGTTTATTTTACATATTTGTCCCCTACCCTCTACTTCCAAACTGTTCTTTCATCGTAGTGCTCAGTCAAGTGAGAAACATGCAAAGAGATTCAGCATCCTCTGATGTTTGGGGGTTTTTTTGTTTGGATTTCAGGACAGTTTTTCTTCCATGAAACTCTTCCCAATGAAAAGCGGTGAAAGACATTTTCAGCAAAATGGGGAGTTAATGGTTAATATGCAGTTCAAGTTTTTCCACTGTTTTCTGAAAAGATTCTACCTGCCATGTCATCTTAAGCCTGTAGAATTTGACTGGGGGAGAAGGCTTTGAATTAAAATGTTCTTATTGAAATCCAACCATGTTCCCAGCAAAAAAAGAATGGCAATACATAATGTTGTGGCCAAACCTTTACTGATAGTTACTTTGATGAAACACTACAAAAATTAGGATTCCTACAAAGAAATACTGTAAAAAACATTTCCTTAAAGGAAAAGTCTGAAAAAGCTGGAATTGGAGAAAGAAACTGAAAAAAGAAAAGGGAAGGAAGGATCAAATTAACTATGATTTATTGGACAAAATCCATTGAAATCCATTAATTAACTCATATGCCCCCCTCCTCCTCCAGAAAAAGAGACACACACAGACAAAACTGCTGTTATTTATCCTCATTTTGACTTCAGCCTTTCTAGTTCTACTTGAAAAAACCAAATCACTTTGGTGAGCTTGAGGCGCTATTTTTGGAGCTGGAGTCAGATGCCAACTTCTTTTGAGTTTAGAGCTGTACAGCCTTGGGGCTGAGATCTGAAATGTGCGCATGGCATCAAACCAGGATCTAGAGCACAAGTGTTTCCCTCAAATTATGCTAATCACTTTTGACAGTAGCTGACATCTCTTCTACTGTTTTTCTGGCAATATCATTCAAGACATTGTGGCCCATGGAATCTGAGCTATTTTCTTTATGATCTGTGTTAGGGGGTGAATATATGAGTTGGACAGCATCAGGTGAATTTAATGAACTACAGCATGTTCCCTCCTTGTGCCATGACAGATCTGTCAGTTGAGTCTTTAGATATGCACATCAAAGAACAGTGTGTGAAACAATACATTACTCAAAGGATAACCTTTTTCTCCCCATACAAGATGGATGTGATCACAGCATCTGTCTGTGCTCATTATTTTCCACTCCCAGGAGACTTACTCACCCGCAGGTTCTGGATGGTCTTTTCATCCCTGTCATCATCTCTGTAGAATTTCCCCAGAACCACCTTGAGCTCTGCCGTCTTCAGCACGGTGGTCTTGCCCAGGTCAGTGACACAGTGAGCTGCCACCACCACGGTGCGCTCATTCACCAGGGCTCCACTGCAGATAAGGATCCAGGCCCCTTTCCGAAGACTGTTCTCCTTCACCCCGTTGGCCGTTCGATAGATTGCTGCTTGCCAGGGCCACCTAGTAGACGTCACTGTCTTCTGAAGGGTGATGTTTTCTGCTTTTCCACAGACTGAGGATACATGAACCAAGGATGAGGTAACACTGTTTCCCCACCAAAGAATCTGAATCACTCTTGAGTCCTGCTTAGGATGTTCCAAAAGAAATCAAACTGCAATGGTTAGCATGAGGGACAGCCTTCTAATTAACCTTCGTCTCCAACCTTCAAAATTATAGTATAAGAGTAATTTCTATAGCTTTTTAAAAAAAAAATTTCAATTTTTCCATTATTATCTGAATTCCTAGCTGAAGTAGAAATGTGAATTTAGCACTTGAGTAGGTGAATTTTCATGACAACCTTATCAAACTGCACTATAATTATATGACGGCATAAAGAAATGGAAAGAACGGCTCTGATTCTTGCTTATAATAAAACAAAATGCAATGCACCCTAGGCAGCCATTGAGTAATTGTGATGTCTTCTCCTAGAACTGACCTCAGTACAGATGAGTTCATGCCCATGAGAACAGACTTGTCTTGCAACAAGAAACTTAAGAAAATGCATCTAAATCAACACCAAATCAATACCCATCCTGGGGAAAAAATAAAGCTCTGCCTAGGAATATATTACCTGGGCTCAGGCCTGGGGTAAAATCTCCTGTATTAGGAAAAGTTTACCTCAGTTGAAAGAGTTACATCTTGTGATCACCTTTTTAGTTTCCCTTAGGACTTTGTTTTTCTGGGATGTAGTATGTGCCTGCCCGTTGTGAAAAGGATTGAATGCAATACTTTTCAATACATGAGATGATGTCAAAACAAAACCATAAACAAGAATTCTAAATATTTGCTTGATGTTAGGATCTGCTTTTCACAGTTTTCCTGATGTCAACAGTGAGTTGTGCCAAGTCTTGTGAGGTCCCTACCCTGACTTACTCTGGGCACTAGCTCTGGATAAGATTTTATCTGGACTTATGGTTTGCAATAGGAACCCTTCCTCAGCAGGGTATATTAAAGGAAGACTCTTTAACATGCAGACTGTCCATTCTATTGCTTAAACTTTGATGTTTTTGTCAGCTGTGTGCCAAAGTATAGTGCTGAAGGAAAAATCGTATTTGCAGTAAATAATACAGGAAAACATGAAGTAATAGTAGGAAAACATTTTCAAATTAGGAGAGAAACTCACTACCCCTTTTTTCTCAATGAAAGAGTAGAAAAATTACTGTGCTGAGAGCTTGATCCTTTTACCATCAACTGTGCCAGTTCTACTGGTGGATAAAAAGAGCCACGTATCCCACAAGCTTTATTGCTTCTATTTCCCAGCTGGAAGCACAGGCAGCCTACACTGCTGGGACTCCCTAATTATCTAAGATTAATACACATCCTGTTCCTCCACCCACCCAGCAATGTGTGCATTTTTTTCCCTTGGAGACTCACTTGGAATACACACAGGGGCTCTCCCACTCCATTTTCCTGTCTTCAGACAAGTCCTCCTGCTGCTGCCCAGGCGGCGATAGAAAGGAGAGATGCACTCGTACTGAAGCTGGGTGTGCAGATGCTGGTACCCTGGGGGCAGGTCTCCAAACGGCAGTGCTGGCTTTTTGGTAGGATAGACTTCAAGCTTTTGCTTGCTGAATGCAGATGAATAAAGTTGATGCAAAGGTGTTTCCCTGTTTCAAGGCACAAAGAATGCAAGGTAATAATAATAATATTATAAAAGCAATCATTACCATTTGTGTTAAGTATCATTTAAAAGCACATGAAGTTTGCTTGTGAAAGAATAAGGCAAAAATATCCTTCCAATATAGTTTAGCAATGTTCCATTTACTCCCAGCTATTTTATTTACATATATATGTACACAAATACAAATACACATTTTAAAATTTTGTATTTGTGTCTCTTTTTTTTCATTTTACTGTTTCTGTTTAGCAACCAGTTGCCTCTGAATGTGGAACAGTTTTTGCTATTCTCAAAAGGGCAGAGATACCATTTTTTAAAATAAAGAAATCACATGAGAAGTTGGCATTGCCATAATTAAGTCTCACTAGAGAGGAGTTAGGCATATCTTTTCTCTAGTGAACATTTTAACAGGCAGTATTAGGAATCAATTCAGATTAAATCATGTTGATAAAGTTGCTTGATTGAGCAATTAACAGAGATAATTGCCTCGCCACAGAGATTTCATAATTGCTATAATCACTAAGCTTCTATTTAGAAATTGTACTGATTAGCTGAAACATGGCATATAATTAAAAAAATAAATATATGCACCAGCCTAGATATGGACCATAAACTTGACTACAGTCATACTTAAATCTTTACCACTTAGAACATGTTCCTTGCTCTAATGCTTAAAAGCATACATCTATGGAAAAAAAACCAAAACTATTTATGTCTGAAAAATTCAGCAGGGAATTAATTTCCATTGACATCTCTGGTACTGCCTGCATCCATAAAAACCATAAGAATGTTTTTACATGTGGTAATTCCATTTTTGATCACAGAGAGACACAGACTGCCTCTGTCATATAGAATTTGCAAGGTGATATATAACAATAATTAAGGAAAGTAAAGTTATTAATAAAAAGAGCAATGGCAAGTTTCTTGTATTTTGGAAGAAGGATGAGAGCTGCTGTGGTCATGCTTAGGCTGCCAGGGTCCTATTCCCTACTCACATGTGACCTTGCAGTATCGCATAATCCACACTGTGCCTCACTACTAATCTATGAAGTGGAGATGCTGCTTCAAGGGATAAAAACAGTCCAAGAACATGAGATGCCATCATGATGCTATGGAGGTGGGGACATGTACATGCTCTCATGCAGCTGGTGTTAATATCTGAACATTTATAATAAAAAAACTTGTGTTCAAAGCTGAATTGAGGAATTTCCACAAGAAAAAATCTCCTGGTGGCTACCAAAGCTTCCTGATGGTTTCTCAAGGCTATCTCTACAACCACACGTCACAGAGCTGGAGAGTAAGAGAGTATTTGGGAAGTACATGCTTGTCTTGTTCCTAAAGTCTTCTCTAGGCATCTGCTACTGGCCATTGCCAGAGGTGGGATATGGCTTGAGCTGGACCTTTATTCTGACCTGGTATTGCTGTTCTTAAGACCAAAGATGAGGACAGTTATTGTGTTGTATCTAAAAATAAATGAATCATGTACAAAACCAAAACCCTGTAATGAGAAATTACTATTTGGACAAAAATGAGCCTGAACATTGCAGCATAACTAATTCAGATTGGGTTTATTTCAGGCAATCAGCAAATCAGCAGAAGTGAAAGCCTAGATGGTGTCCGATCTTTCATTCCTTCCTCCCCTTCTACCCTACTTCCTCCTCTGCCCCATGCCCACCCCAAACTCACCTCTAGATCTGTTGTGCTATATTGCTTTGGATGATGGCAGAAGATTACATTGCTCTACCCCATTCTCCCCTTGCACTCTCCCCACTCATTTCTTCACTAAGACAGGACATGTTCCTATTTTAAGACATATCATTAGCCCCAAGGAACTTGTTCTCAGACTGTTCTCACAGCCTGTCACAAGCTTGCAAGCCTCATTCCAGCATTGTCCAGTAGTCTGCACATCTCTGACTGCGTCTTTCTTCCTGGCTGCATCCGGCAGCTTCAAACCTGTGCTCAGTCAGACCTCCCCTCCCAGCAGCTCTCGTTGCCCAGTGGAGTTGCAGGAATGGCTGCACAGGCAGGCGAAACATGCAGTGTGGAAAGGAGGGGAGGGAAAGCGCAATTGCATATTTTTCTTTAAACTGTAGTTGAGATATTGCATTCTCACCTTGACTGAACCTGGATTGGAAGCACTTTCTGTCTCACCAGGTCAGAGATCTTTGGCTCTCTGCAGGCTAGAAAAAATACAATGTTGCACAGTACTTTTCCAGATTCAGAGCTCAAGTGTCATGGCTCATACACATTTCCACTCTGTCCTCTCACTAGCTATTGTGGACCGCATTAAGGACAGAAGCAGTAAGTTATATGCATTCAAATAAACACAAGCCCTGAAACATAAAGCCTTGGAAAAATACTTCCCCAGCTGATGCTTTGGAATCTAAGCAAACTTTTGCAATAATGGAATAATATTAAAAATATATGTGTAGCCATACACAGCTAATCCCAGTGGCTCGGCATACAGAGAAAGTCTGCAGCGAGTTACAGACTTCTAAAAGTCTGCTTGTGTGCCTATTGCAAGGAGCTGGGGACCCTGATTGAAAGGAACACCTCAGAGTTACCTGAATATGCACAAAATAACAGAAGGGGGATCCAGATTTCTGGTTTTGTATATCCAGTTTATTTACTTTAAGAGCAGGATGAAGTATTCAGGTTTATCAGTCCTAATAATTCTGCCAGGATCGATGTCCTGCTGCACACAGTGGAAGAAATGAGACTTGCAGGATGGATTTTATCTGTATGCCTGAGCACTTGTGTTCTGGGAGTTAACAACATCTAGCTCTGTGTGATTACTGTGTATGTTAACCTTTATGTCACTATCAAAGTTAACATCAATAAAGATGCTTTCCACAGATGATTATGCACTTCAGGGAGACAGTATTTCCATCTAAAACAACAGAATAAAGCATATTCCCCAAGGGACATACATAATTATTTATATTATCATTACTTCAGTTTAAGTACATTACAATACTACATTAAAATATGTGTCAAACAATTGCTTTGAGAAAATGGATTTGACAGTTCCCCAGCGCAAATTCATTCATTCATTCAAGGATTCAGACATGCTTAAGAGTACCTGCAGGTCAACAGTACAATTCCCTTTCTAGCAAAGTCTTTAAAGATATATCTCAATGTTTTGATGAATACAGATAGTATAAGCATGTCCTCAAATGGTTTTCCGAACTAAACCTTGAAGGTTGTAATCTGCAGGCTTGGCCTTTTACACTCATGACTGGTCCTATTGACTTAAAATGGTTGTGAAAGGAAAGCTAGGCCCTATGGCAGCAATTCTGAGGAGATCATTATTTCCTTCTATTTAAGTTCCCTCCTGATCTTCTTTGATTTTGATCTTACACAAGTTTGATCCTAGAAGAATACCCCTAGAAGGGTAATAAGGATCTAAGGGAACATTCCTTTCCATGTTTAAAGATGGAAACATCTTTTGGAATCACTGGCATCTTCTCTGGCTGAGTGTAACAGCCAATAGGGTTGGCAAACTACCAATCGCACTATCAGGTGCCAGTCAGATGGTTTATTCTTAGCAAAAATGATTGTTTTGTGAGTGTAAGTTATATAAAACAAACTGCAGTAGAACCATAGCAGCTTTTGTGAGTTGTGGTTAAAAAAGATTGTAAACTACCTTTTATGCAGATTGGCTGCTTCCCTGACCATTCTCCATCGTCTTGGCAGGTCATTTGTTCATTCCCACTAAGAACATACGAGTTGTTACAAAAGAAAGCAATGACTGTGCCAGGTTTTGCATAGCGTCCATTCAAGAGCCCAGTGTCTTCTACTACTCTTCTGTAGCCATTGAGTGGGCCACCAGGGTCTGAGCAGTTTTTTTCATCTAGAACTAATAATAGTGGAAAAAAATAACCATTTTATCAAGTTCACAGCATTATTTTCACACTTCAGATTGCTTGGCATTTCATTCAGGTGTTACTACACTTTATTAAAGATGCTTTTTCAAGACCCACCTGGGATCTCTGTCTTCAAAAAGATAAAATATTCAAGAAGAAATTATAATATTCAGATGTCTATTTATAATACACATTTCAGTCTTCACTGAAAGTGTGAGATTCTAAAATTGTTAAAAAGACATTAAAATGTAGGTAACAATCCTAAAAAATAACCTTGACTTTACATGATGTTAATGTGCCATTAACATTAAAAGGGCTACTTCAAGGACATACAAGGATGCACTTAAACCATTTGCAGGAAACAGGCCCTTGCCATTCTTTTCCCTTTTCTGTACTTTCAATACTTCACTGGGCTTGGATAATAAAACTAGACTAATTAATTTTGCTTTTATATTTGGTTGCATTTTGGTTTCTTAGCACTGAGAGAGATATCTCAATAAATCAAGGAAATACAGGAATTGAAAGAGAATCTATATATATTTACTGATACTAAAAATTTAGTATAGCAGGCTTACTTATGCTAGGTTCAGCCTATAAAATGTCTTTTACTTTGTCCTTCCCAATATTTTCCCCTTCTTTTTACTTGCTGTGGTTTTTTCTTTCAATAAACTTGATTTTTTGGCCTAAATCTGGATGACAGTATTCCCGATGTGATGCTAGTAAATGCTTATCCCTGTATTTTTCACTCCTCTGCTCTTTCTATTTAGCAGCTGAAAAGGTACTTATTTTTCCTTTGAATTTCATCCTCATTTTCCTGTCAGGCTGACAGTAACATGCAGTTCTGTTTAATTCCTCTATCTAATGTCTCATTGCATGATAACCAATGAACATCTAGTTTAGACATTTAGCCCTGGTGCCGCTCTGCTAATGGCTGAGAAGACCTCAAGACATATAAACTGGCCAGAAATGACCTCCTCATGTCATTGCTTCAGACCTGGCTGCCTGCTGAGCCTTACTTCACAAAAGCAGCAACATATAGCAAAGCACTGAAACATTTCTTAAAATTCCTGTGCAAAGTAGCAGTGCATAGGTATGGCCCGGTCCTGCTCCCATATCCTCGTGTCATCAGACAGAGCATAGCTCAGCCAAGCATGTAAGCACATAGGTAACCATAACAGTACAAGTTCAATGAAGAGCACCTGCCCTTAACGTTGAGTCTATAATTAAATCTAAGCAATATTTCTGTGCTTTCTTTAACAACATGGGATTTTAGCATATGCTGAAGCTTATATATGTACTTAGATACTTTTCCACATGAGCCATTTTCAGTAAATCAGGAGGTCATCTGAACTTCATCTCAACCAGGAGAAAGGGAGAAGCAGAGCCCTGTCTCCTTTTAATTTTGCTCCATTTTTCTTCTCTGTGCCTCATAGGCTCTCTCACTTGTGACTGACAGCTTGATAGCAGCTAAAGACTATATGGAATCATCTATAATACAATGCTTTATTTGCAAGTTGCTTTCTGCACTGGTATCTAGCCTAGAGGCATCACCTGGTGAGCAGAGTGCATGTTTCCAAATGTACCTCAGCTTGACCAAATAAGTCAATGAAGGTCTTCTCTTATTTAATCCTGTGCCTAACAGTAACTTGTGCAGTAATTCTCTTCTTCCCTAAGCTCCAGATTATTATTATTTTTATGGATGAAAAGCAAAGAGAAAACATCTGGGAAGGAGACACCCAAACTACACCACCTAGCACTTCAGTAACAGCCAAGTCTGGAGACAGATCTTTCAATAGATCTTTAACCAGGGACATCATGCAGCAGCGGCTTTAGCACAATCCTGATATTACATTTACTGCAAATGGAGATGTTCTCTCTAGACAGAAGAATATTTATTGCACGCCCTTTCAGATGAATTTACACACAGCTATTTCACAACACTCCCTCCCAAAATTTACATTGTTTGCCACAATACACTTGTTAAAAGCACTCTTCCAATTGATAGAAATTATTTTGGAATATGGAAATAAAATTGTGCAATACAAAAGAACTAATGAAAAATTAAATCTCTTTGGATGAGAAGAAGGGGCTTGGAATTTCATAGCTGAATCAGTGTGAATGGTAGGCATGCCAACTTGCACAGCCAGAAAGAATGGAAGTTTCTCTTCTATCAAATTTTCTGTAGGATGGGAATTCTGTTGAAATAAGAGTCTAGTCTTTCTTAAGGGCAGCAAGCCCTTAATCACCTCCACAGAGTGCACCAGGCTTCTGCAGAGAAGCTATCAGAGCTACATAGTAATGGAAGTAGCTATTCATTGTTGCACAATGTCCCTCACTTGGTTTTGGTTCCAGACATTTTCAGTCTGTGTGTAAGAATCAGGTATGCCTAAAGTCTTTGAGGAAATTATTTTTCAGTCATTTAATGTTTGAGTCAGACTTTTATATAAACAAGCCTTGCAGGCTTGGGCTCCAGCAGAGTAGAATAAGAATCCCTACTGCTTCTTAAAGACAGGGAGACAAAAGAACATCATGTTAAGCCATGGATCTACAAAACTTCAAGTGAGATTTCAATATTCTGGTTTCATGTGAATACATTGGCCAAAACATTTGATAAGAATCAAAACTTAAAGTGACCTTACCACATTCAGGATGATGTGTTGACCAAATCCCATCAAGCTGACAGTAGGCAACACGGCTGCCTTTTAAGCTGTAACCTGCGTTGCACTTGAAGTAAACCTGGGCCCCATATTTAAAGTCATCTCCTTCCACAATACCATGAGCGGGAGCACCTGGAGTCCTACACATCACCACTGACAGTTCAGATATTTCAAAAAAATCCACTTTATTACAAAAACAGGACTGTGTTAAGATTCTTTATTTAGAACATTGAAAAACCAATTAAAATGGGCACAAGAGTCAAAATTATAGGACAGGTATATGCCAATCTTTAGAAAGTTGTTTAGATATACGCTGCTTTTCAAAACATACCTAGATCCATTCAGTTCAGTGGGATTACTCAGAAGCATGAAGTGGTCATGTGTGTAAGTGTTTGTATCATTAGGCTCATTTGCTCAAAATATTAGCATTTGAAGCTGCTAGGCTTAGCTTAACAGGGCTAACCCCATCTTAACAGGGGTTTTGAATGAATTACCATGCTTGGTCAAGAAAAAAATTATATCCTTAAAAGTCTCATACTGAAATTTCTTCAAATTCTTCTTTCCATTTTTATATAATTTTTCAGATAACCTCACTGAAATATTAAAGCATAATTATTTGTGTAGATCAAACATGATCATAATGACATTAAAAAGGAACCTTGATATTTACCAAACTGATTTGTATCCTTTCCACAGTGTTTTCTCTATTGGGAAAATACTTACAGACAATGGTCTGTTTAACTACTGCAAGTAGTAAATATCAGCTTAAACACTGTAATCGAGATTTGTCTGAGAGCATCAAAGCAGCCGTGCTATATCAGAACAAAGGTCCATCCAGTCCAGGAACCTGTTTTCAATGGTGGTAAACAGTAGATTTGATGAAAGGAATATAGAAACAGAGCAAGCATGTTGAATACTTTCCTGGCATATTCCAACAGCATTCAGCAATCTGAGGCTCAAGGACTACCTGAACTACAATGGTATTTTTCGTATAACATACCCTGGTGATTTCTTTTTTTAACATTAATTTCTCTGAGTATTTTCTAAACTTAACCAAATACTTGGTCTCCACGATATCGTGTGGCTCTGAGTTCTACAGACTAAGTGTTGTGTGAAAAATACACTGCCTTTTTTGGTTTGGTTTCTAGACTGCCACCTGATCATTTTATTTAATGTTTTACTTTCTCCATCATATGAGACAGAGTATGTCCATGCCCTACTAACGTTCTCCAAGTCACTTTTTATGTAGAA
Source organism: Coracias cyanogaster (assembly GCA_033124195.1). NCBI lineage: Eukaryota > Metazoa > Chordata > Aves > Coraciiformes > Coraciidae > Coracias > Coracias cyanogaster. The sequence continues at coordinate 15,765 of JAVSBS010001325.1, forward strand.
ATTATATACATATATTTCTGTATGTAGAACTTACAACAATGTAGGAAACACAGATTTTAGTATCTGCAGAGTTATCCATCTCCCTGTATGTCTCTGACTTTGCATGGACATTCCTTGTGGAAAACTGCAGAGGAAAGGATTCAGTGCAAGATTTAGATATGCGTATGGGATTTTTACCTGGGACCTGTGGTACTCTGCTGAAGATGGATAGATGAATGCTAAAGAGATCATCTCTTCTTTATGCTTTTAGAATTTGGTTTTTTCTGTTTTGCGTTGTAGCTTGTTGCTTACTAGCCTACAGCCAAATTTTGGTCCTTACACTTCCCGAGGAAAAACTTTTCTAAGGCCTCAGCCCTGTAATCCCTACACACATGAATGCATCTATTAATATGGATTATGGAGCATCCAATTATTCACATAAGGAAGAGATTCTTGAGTAGCAGTCCTAAAGCAGCTGCATTCACAAGAACGAGGCTCCATGGAAATGCCCCTCTATTTTCAGATTACTACAAACACCCATGAGTCAGCAGAATCATTTGTGCAATAGTAAGCACAAGTCTTGGAAAGAAGAATTGTCTAATACGTAAGCATTAGAGAAGGGCCTAGACTAACTGCTCCAGACCAAAACAGTTAAGGGAGCTCAACATTTCCTCTGAGTCGCAAGTTTCTGCATTAGTGTCATCTTTAGTGGAACAGTAATGATTAAAACTCCACCAAATTAATTCCTAGCCATTGACATTTCTCATGTGAAATACAGGCACACGTAACTCTGCATATATAGGTGCATATGTGTATACACAAGCACATACATAAAAGAATGCAAAATAATGGGAGCATAAATTTTCTAGGTGTTTTAAATTCTCAGAACACTTGTCTTCCCAGTCATATCTTGGTATTCCCAGTCACTCCCTCCATATCTTTCCCTGAACAGCAATTCATTTCACTACATTTATATTTCTCTCTTTCAATGTAAAGTCACACTCAGCTTGTCAAAAGAGAAAAGAAGATAATTATAAACATCTGTGCACCACTCAGACATCTCCTTTTTATCATAAATATAGGGGTTCTGATTTGCTTGTGGTCCAGTACAGCTCTGCAGAACAAATGTACTGGTGCTTTTGTGTTCTAGGTCCATCCTGGAAAAAATGTCACCAAGCTATGCTTGCTTTGTTTTGCACAAACTCTAAGTATTTGTTCTTGTTCAGTCTCCTCAGTGATTGAGATAGTCCATTTGATTTGCTGTAGTTGCCAGATTTTCTTTAGATTTTCTGTGTCATTGTGACTGAGCTGGAACAACTCTGGTTTTATTTATGATGTAAATTCAGTATTTCGTGCACAAATTCATTTAGTACTGGAACTATGGCCTACAGTAGAAGATATGGAGGCAGAAGTTCATGAGATCTAATAATAGCTATAAAACTGCGGCCATGGGTAAGTTGCTTCATCTGCTGTATCTAACAAATGAGAGCACTCCTTTCCTCACAGGGCTGGTACAAGTGTTAGCTCCTACCGCTTGTGTCACTGAGCCACTGCGAGGTTTCTCTGATTGCAAAACAGCTAAGTGTATTAATAGACATGTCCTTTTTGTGACCCGTGCCTTTGTATATGGGTTGTCTGTTCCCTTGTAACATGGGATCTTCCCTTATGGTCTCTCCTATTCTTTAAACTATGCCACTGGAAGCATAGCCAGTCGTTTTGGTTTTTTTCTTTGGATCATTTTGTAAGTTCATGCTTTCTCTCTACAAATTAAATGTGGGTTTGAATCTTGAGATGTTCCCTGCATCTCAGTACCACAGCTGAGTTCTCTGTTTTCAACTACATTACCTAGCCTGAAAGTCACATACAGCTACTCTAGTACCTGCCTTTACTGCTTTGGTTTGAGGTCAATAGCTTTTTTCCCTCTTCAGTTTGATTTGCTTTTTATCCCTTTCACCTAATATGTTTATGTACCTTTTTCCTTTACTTGTGAACACTTCAGGCAATGAAGTTTTGAAGAGTTATTGTGAAGGAAATACTAGCCCCTGTGTGGTCATCCAATTCTCTCATCTTTTTGTGGATAGCTTCCCATCGAGAGTGTGAATTTGACTGCTTCTTACATCTTTCAGAATGTGCAATATATTCCATTGAATTTTAGGACAGCCTCCTCTTTTTGAGATATTTTATTGAACTCTTTCAACATTCCCTCCTAGTGTAAGACTATATCCAACTCTCCAACAGATGTTTCTCAGAAGTCAAAAAGAAAGGAAAAGTATATTTTGTAAATGTCATTCATACCTAGCTCTGCCCTTACCCTCTGGATACACACACTAGCCATAAAATACAACCACCCGAGTTGACCCAGTTCTCTTCAGTTTCTAAGGTCTCTAAGCTATTTGGTATAATTTCAGATTCCCTTGCCTAGGCAGGATGGGCCTGATCCTGCGATCTACTAGGTATTTCTGAACATCAGTCCTCCTTCTCTGCATGGTCCAGCTTTCACAGTCATGTGGGCTGGATCCCCATCACGGCCCTCACCCACCCCCAGCCATCCCCATCCCATCTTGTATCTGCCCCCAGCTATTCCTGTGCCTGGTCTTGCCTGACCACTACAGCAGAGACAGGGCTGTGAGCCATATGGAGCGCACTTCCTTGGGAAGCAGGTTGTAGGCTGGCCCAGAGCACTCCATGGGCTGAACTGTTCCAAGGCCACTGGTTAGACTGCTCTGCTCCATTTGAAATAAATGATTTGTACTGCCCTGTGACTCTGGCTTCCTACCTTTAAGGTGTCTTACACATGTCGTTTATGCTGTTTGGCTATAACATTACTTGTCCAGAGCAAAATGAGAGAGGAAGGAGTAAGAAAACCTGGCTTCATAACCCATAAGAGGACTTTCTTACTGACACAACAGTGGCTAAAGGAGGAACTGGTATCCATAGGTCTTACCTGACATAAAGGCCTTCTCACACTTCCCTAGTTTTAGTGCAATCCTTCTGAATAGCTGTCACTGCCCAGCTTTTCACAAGATGAATGCCTTGCCTTTTCTCTCAGTCCACTTTGCAAAGCAGACAGAAGAAGCAGCAAAAGACAAGGCAGAGAGCTTTAGATAGAATTATCTATGAAATGTACCATGAAGTCAGCCGTACTCACCCCAAACTGTAAGGTTTGACACAACTCTGCCAAAATGGGATGGCGAGTGTCAGGATTTCAAAATTCTAATATCCAAAATTCTACTGTGAGATGGTAATGGACAGACAGATATGAAAGATATTCATTCAAGGTCTGCCAAAAAAAGTCTGGGTCACACAGAGACTCCATGATGGTCAGGCTGGTCCCATTCTTCGTGCCATCGTGTCATCACACCTACAAAGATTCTGGTGAATTTATATCTAGAAAATGATAGGAAAACTGGAGAGATTTCAGAGAAAGGTGAAACTAATGTTAGGCAAATATAATCTCAAGGGGGACTAAGAGCTAAGAGTGACCACCATGGTCATACAAAAGCTAAAATCCACAATAATCTAAAAGCTAAAACCAGAAATAATACAGGAAAAGAGGTACATACAGGCAGGATAAAATTAAGAACAGGAGAATTCTCACTCAAGAAAAACTCTACAAAAGTTTCCTTGACAAATGTTTGAAAGACACAGTAGGATGTAAGTGGAAATTATATGAATCTCATAATTTGAAAAATGAAACTCCAGCTAAAAAAAAACCACCCAAAATGGAAGAGACTTTGGAGAGAATCGAACAGCACTAGCAAGCCCATTATGAACTGAGAGACCTTTTTTTTTTTTTATTTCTCCATATTTTGCTACACAACATTGTTCCTGGGAAGTTCCACAATTAAATCTATAGAGGCATATAGTAAGCCTTGTCACTTCAGGGTCTGAGGTGAGTTTTGGCCTGATATAGTTCTATACAGCTCATGAGAGAGCAATGTAGGATGGTACAAGGCAAGGTGGCTACAGGCACCTCTGGCAGAAATGCTCAGTTGTGACAGCCCAGTTCTTGGGGAGATAATAAAAACCAGAGCTGTCTATGTAACAAACTCACAGATTCCCAATAAAACTTAGTACCCTTCTTGCATCTTACTTTGGTGTCTTGGAAGAAAGAAAACAATACTTCTGCCCCATATGAAACATGAAAATGGCTCCACATTTCAGACAGCTTTCCGCAATCTGAGAAAAACTAGACTAGAGGAACAGTAAGTTCCTGAATTTTTAAGTAAAATGTTCCATTATTAATGATAACAGTGCAAATTCCTCTCCTCTTTAAATTATACACAAGAGACATTCCTCACATCTGAATTACCTGCCATTTAGAAATAGTTTTCATTTTCTCTCCAGTGAAATAAATTAGATGATCTCTTGAGCTACACTTCTCTCTCTTCCATGTCCTTCAAATCCTGCCTGATGGAATTATCATTTGCTTTTGTCCCAGGGTCCCCTCATTAAATGAACACCATTTTTTCTGCTGCCTTCCTTTCACCCATTTCCTTACTGAAAAATATATACCCCCTCACACATATCATACATTATCTCTAAATTCTGCACAACCTTTCAATAATATATTGCATGCCTGAAATAAATCTCATTTCTCATTGCTGGTACAAATAAAAGGTTTACTTTTTCATTTTTGTCTCCCTTGAAATATTAGGTGCAAGAGCTCGTAATTGTATGGAGTTTTGTTCTTAATTTGCTTACAAGATTTTTTAATACTGCTACTACTAAAGAAATGTATCTTGTTGCATATTCCCAAGTCAGAGTTTGGCTTTCAGGCTGACCCATGCTAATATTTATAGCACATTTTGACTATCGAGTAGTGGCTCTGGGGAACATTTCTCTAAGTACTTGTAATATTGCTTTTGCATAATGTGTGCTGGCACACTCAGCAGAGGCTAAACACTGAAAACGAACACAGAAACTGCACTTGGTAACAAGCAGGGAAGCAGAGCAGCTTCTGCTGTTATGAATCCTAGCATATGTCTTCTGCAGCAAAAGAGAGAGCTATGGATTTGCTCTGGGACCCCGGGTGCCACCATCCTAGCCAAACCAGTCTAATGACTGTCAGAGAAAACCTGACAGAGACAGAAACTGAAGAAATTTAAATAACTATCCTCAGAAAGACGGCATTTTGTCAGGAGAAAGCCTAAATGACATTCTTTTATCCAGTAAAACCTATCACAACCCAGCATGCTGCTAAAAGCCACAGCAGCCCCTGAGTCAGAAAAATGCTGTGCAGGGAACCTCAGCATCAGGATTTTGGATCCTATTCTTTGGGGTTTGCTGGCTCCATAGCAGTGGCTGACAAGTGCTCTGGACCCAGAGGACCTGGAAGCCGCAGAAATCCCAGCTCCAAGATGCTGTTGTTAGAGGAAGCATAACATGCAGAGTATGTGGAAGGGATATCATTTTCTCTCTGATTAAGAAAATAATAATTTTAAAAATACCAACAGAAAACGTAAATTTATTCAAAAATTTACCGCTATGAAACCATCCTAACGGAAAACCTCCAGCCAGCTCTACCTACACACACTTCATGCAGCTCACTGATATTTGCAGTTGCTGCCCATGGCCAAGCCTGCTAAAGTCAATACTGGTAAATCCCATCAGGCTTGACTTTTGGCTTGACAGTCTCTGATGTGACCAAATTCCTTTTCGTGGTTTAACTTTTGTTTTGAGGGCAAGTCTGATTACATGACTACCTGGGCATCATTTCAGAATAGTTCCTAAAGCTTATAATCTCTGTATTTCCAAAGTTTTTAATAAAATTAGTGTCTATCTGCATTCTACTGCTGGGGAAGCTATAGCACGGAGAGATCAAGTGATTTACCTGACAGCAAACAATGAGTGAGTGGCAGAGCTAGGAAGAGTTCTGTCATCTCCTGATATTCTTAGTACATTTACATTTAAACCAACCTAGCTTTGTGCAGAAATCAGCATTAAATAATTATACCATTACACTATCCACACATTATTCTCAGCAGCAGTGTTTTGTACACAGAAGGTAGAGCCAGATGGGAGCAGGTAGTTCAGTGAATGCAAAGCACAGGAGTTCGAGGGAACCAGCCATTAACAGCTTTGCAGTTACTGCTGGGTATTTTGATGCCCTTTGTAAAGCCCAATGAGTAAAAAGCTGTTCTGAATTCAGACTTAGGGAATTTGTTGTCTTCATTCATAACAGCTTATTTCCTAATCTTGGCCCATGAGCTCTGTCTGTCCATGTAAATCTCTGATACTATTTATTCCTACACTTATCCCTTCTATCCCCAGCATGCATCCACAAGGTGAGGATGCCCCAATTTCTCACAGGGTTTGCTGGCAAAAACAAACTGATGTGGGGGGAGACTTGGATAGCTCTCCTGAGAAATCATCCCTCTGCAGCTTGGCATACTAGCCCAGAGATGGTTAATACCTAACATACAAGCCCACGGAGACTAACTTTAGCCAAAAGTGTAAGGACATTGGCTGTCATAATCTTTTTGGAACAACTGGGTCCTCAAGAAGGGAATGAGGTGAGGGATTTCTGGAGGCCGTAGCTCAGAGTGCTCAAGAGAACTGCTTTTTAATTTCTTCTCATAAGCAGTGAGCAGGACTTTCAAGGAAGCTTATGATTTTGGTGATAGATTTGATAAAATAGCCCATCAGCATCAGGGGGCATCAGACCATCCTGAGGCAGCGTGGCTCTGCAGCCTCCTCCACACAGGGCTGCCAGACCTTGATGTATCAGGTCACATACACTATGAGGCAGGACCCCTGGCTGCAGACTTAGGTTTTAGAAGTCTCAGCATTTTTGCTGGTTCCTTTCTGCATTCACTGTATGCTGGGATCATGGGCACATCATAAGCCTGCTGGCAGCAACACTGGATTCATGAGGTCCTGCAGTGCCTCACAGAGCAAGCCGTGTAACCTGTGGTGGGAATGGCCTTCTCTCTGTGACGCTCTCCCTGAGCCTGCAATCGTTTGCAGGAAGGAGCCTGGCATCTTCTGATGTTGCTCTCAAGATCAACTCTCAGCTCAAGCTCTCCTGAATAAATGGTAAACCACTGTGGGATCCATCATAAAGACATTAACCTTCTTGCTACCACCTCCCTGAACCTCCCGTCTCTCGTACACTGGAGGAAGTTACACTGACAGGAAGTTACACTGACTAGGAAGTTACACACTGACAAGAAGCCCACTTGTTCCCCACCAGACCATGACACTCCCAGAGCTAGATATGAATAAGAGTAGGAGAGTCATAGCTTTGCTATGGAACCGTCATTCTTCCCCCCAGCAGGAACAGACTGCTGAGAGCTGAACTGCTTTGGAGGACAGGTCTTGGTGAGGACTCTCTGAAGAAAACACTTTCCAGGGGTGGTTTGTATTTCCACAGGCCATGTCTGAAGGGGCTGGTGATGTCTAGCATGCTTACTTGTCGTCTTTGTTGCACCTCAGAACTTTTACTTCTTGGAGCTGGCAGGGTCTGAGTTCTAGATGAAAAAAGAGTGTGGATTTAACTTTTACAACCAAAAATTAGAAGGGGGTCAACAAGGAAAGCCAAAAGTGCTACGGTCTGGGTTGAAAATTATATCTTTTAAAGCAAGACCCTTAAAGCAGAGAATAAATACATGCAAACACTGCAGCAGATCCTGTATGGGAAGGGGGAAGGAAACCACTGTGATAAAAAAGTTATAGCAGTGTTTTCTGAAACACAGAGGCTCTTGGACCTTGAAGAACAAGGATTCTTTTAACAACTACAGTCCCACACCCAAGTACCCCTGCTCTGCTTGGTCATGCCTGTTGCTTAGGCAGGGATCTCAGAGGTACCTCCAACCTCTGTGTTACCACAGGCACTGTAGCTGGTCAGGCTGATGCTAACAGCCAGCTCCACAAAGGTATCGTGGTGATTTCAGTAGCTAAAAGGTGCTTAAATAAGTGCTAAATAGGTGCCTAAATGTCACTCAGGAGGTTGCCTTCAGTATCTAATACAAGTCCTGGAGGAGTAACAAGAATTATTCCCCAAAAGTGTCCCCCAGCCTTGCAGTAGCTTCTGTTCAGGTTGCTGGCAAGAGAGGATTTTGGAAAACTATCTCTGCACTCACTCACTTGTGTTTCAAAGGAGAGGAAACTCTCCACTCTCCTTCGTGCCTCTTGTGATGCCACAGGACACATTCACCCAGCTCCATATCCAGCTCCAGCCACAGCCCATGCAGAAATGCTGAGACAGACAATTCACAACAAGGATTTTTTGCCTCCATGAAAGAGTCCTGGAAGTTCAGATCTCCTCTCATTGTTGCATTTTGCCAGTCCTCACATTAATCCTGGAAATGTCCAAAGAAATCATAACAAAAAGTAGCTGATCAGCCAACCCCAAGTACCAGAGATGGTCGATTTCCAGTCCTGCTCTCTGGGCCTCTTCGCTTTTGCAGTGGTTCCACCAGCTAGGAATAATTACACAAAACTATGACGTAATCCCTGCTGAAAACCAAATCTTTTAATTCCCTTCCAGCCAGTTGGAACTCTCCCCTGATGTTTTCCAGCTCCCTGCTTCTGTGAATGAGACCGTATCCATGTGAAAATATGCTCGGATCACCCACTGTGATTTATTCATCCGGAGGCAATTTGGAGGTTGTTGCTTACAATTAGCCACTTGATCTTTATCAGCATTGTTCTAAGCCCTTAGAAAGCTGTGTCCCTGGATACAACCTTTCCGGTACTTGGATAGCCTATTTAATTATACAACTGGACCTGTTTGTGCATGGGATACTGGAGTGAGTGAAATCCTAATGATTCTCAACACTCACTTTGTCTCTATCAGTGGCAAGAACTTCCCCAGTGTGTCCTTTGGAAAACATTACAATATCACACTGTAGAGGAGAGCACTATCTGTTCGGGGGGAAGACTGTAGGGCAACAGAGAAGCTGATATGCTCATTATTACACCAAATTACCAAGGAGAGTATATCATCTCAAGGTGTTTCATTTTGGAGATGTCAGTTTTCCAGCTAAACAGGGACAATGCCCAGGCAATGTTGTGTGACAAAGACACTCTAAAGAATTGCAGGTTGCTTTCAAACAATGTTTATGACTGCATTAACTGTAACAGGAAAGCAACATTTAATGATACAGATTCACTCTAGCATAGCGGACAGGAGATTTTATTCAGCCTTTTGCAGGGATCTGAGCTGTCTTTTAGACGGAAAGGAAGATCTGTCATTGCCTGTTTAAGAAAAAGAGGTTAAAATTGTCAAGTGTTGAGATGAGAGTGTAGGGAAAAAGAAAATGAAGGGAACCAAAAAGCAGGAGAGTACTAAGGAAGCAGAAGGGTGATTTGGTTGCCTCTGAAATGCAGTGCCTAAGCTCTTGAAGAAACCAAAGAGGAGTATGAGAGCCATAAGAGAGAGCAAGTGGGACACTGCCTGGTCGTTTCTGTCATCATTCCTACCACCAGGGGCCATTCTGCCGTGGCAGTGTTTTGTATCAGCTGCAAACAGTGTGCAAGACAGTGAAAACATGCCCATGAATGCAACAAAAGGAAGTGTGTAAGGTAGCTTGCCTCAGAGATGTTTCAGTGTAAAATTCTCAAGGGAGAACAAAGCCTCTGAATGAACTTTCAGGTGGGAAGAATGAAAATGTCAGCATTTAAGCATGCTGGTTATTCCAGCAAATTTTCAAAGTAGTTTTAAGGTTACCCCAAAGCACTGCAAGAATGTGCAGTCTGTATGCATGCACCCCAGAAACTACAACCACTGTATCAGTAGTCTTCAGAGAGAACAGGGGTGGTTAGAGGCAGAGGCCCCAAATCTAGAATTTACTCCAGGTCCTTCTCTCATTTCTTTTAGCTCCAAAGTCACCAAAAGATACACCTTTTCCCCCTCAGCAAGGAGGCAGAAAACATCTCCATGAGCAACTTATAACTGCATACCAGCCCCCTGTGATCTGTGACCTTTGCAAAAGCTGGAGGTAAGCCTAAAGCATGCCAGTGATGCAGACTGTTTTTTTGGCCTGCATGCAGTTATTCTGTGCTGAAGAGCTGATTTATGCCATACATTAGAGCAGATCTGTCAGGCAGACTTAGTCTCCTAAGTGATTTAGTGGTGAAATGACAGGGAAAAGTATTTTTGTCCCATCCAGTGTGGGAGGCAGCTTGGTCCAACCTGTCCTCCTGCAATACTGACCCATCCTTCCACAGGGCAAATCATAGCAGAGAGAATCCTGTGGATTATTTTATCTCTAAGGCAAGTTAGCAAACAGAGGAAGAAGCTCAGGATTTTTGTAGGGTGCAGCAAGTGGAGATTCCCTATGAATCCATTTAATGTACTTTAGAAGTACAGCTCTTTTCCTATGGCAGACCTAGCTTTGGATGGATTACATTAATACAGAGACAATTTCTGGTTTACTCAGATGATAGAAATGCCTGAGGCTATGCTCTGGACAGAATAGCATGAGCTTTCACATTATGTTTCACTTTCTAAAAAACTAAAAAACTGGTTAGTTAATAGACACGGAGAAAATAACAAAGGGATAAGAGGATAAATAATAAAGCAGATGTCCTGTCTCTTCATTGTGGGTCAGTGAAGCTTCCTGTATGACTGCACTGGCCCATATCTTCACTGCACAATTATCTTACCCTGTCTGAACTGTTCCTTTAGAACACTTGCCCATAAAGAGCAGTTTAACCAAGTAATAGTGCTCAAGGCACAAGTAGCAATACTACATTGCCTCTCAGAGGGAGCCTCAGGAAGGTTCTGAAGAACAAGCCACCTCTGAGAGCATTCTGCCTATGTTGACACAACATGGTTGCTGTATGACAGGCTAAAGGGTGGTGCTGGTTTAAGCTTTAGCCTGTAACCTCTAATTGGTCTGCAAAACATGAGAACTGCCACATTCCAGCTAAAGGTTTTTGCTAATGTGTGGGTCCCAAGGCAGGGGAACCATTGGATTGTGATAGTGAGAGAAGGCCGCTGGCCTTTACTCCTTAGCAGCTCCAGGTAGATATGTGCTTTGGCAGCAGAAGGAGTTGGGTTCTTATTTCCCACCCTATACATGCAAACCTGTAGGACAGTAGAAATATGATGGAGAAAGAGTGGCATTAATCTAATCACTTTGACATAGCCACCAAAAAAGCCACCTTGACCCAAGTCAGGAAGAACATTGTCCCTTTAAAAAAGCTGTAATAAGCTATTTTCCATGGAAAGAAAGTAAGCAAAACCCAAGAAAAAAAATCCCAAACCCACTCCAGAAAACCAATGGCAGGGCTGGGAGTAGGGAAATAAGGACTCTTATTTCTTTTTTGGAATATTTTCCTGAACTGGAATAGGACTGATTTCCAGGCCAGAGTGGCAAGAAAGGGCTCGGGGACATTTAGTTATACCTGAAGTTCTCCACTGTAATCACGCAGTGTAGGCATAACCTAACACATGGGCTGCAAGTATCAGTGATTACAAACAGTGATTATGGCACTCCTTGAAATGTACTACTGAGAATCTTTCTGACAAAATTTTAAAAAACCTCCAAGCATCCCTTCAGAAGACTGCATGACACATCCACGGTTAGGTAAGAAAACTAGGTTTAATGTCCAGAACATTTCACCAGTGCCTCAGCCTAGACTCTGCTGGTATTAAAACTCTGCCTAGCCTATGCCAAGCTCTGACAGCTGGGGTCATTTACAGAGTCATGAAAGCCTTCTGACTGGAGGAGACCTTTAAGATCAAGTCCAGCTGTTAATCCAGCACTGCCAGGTCCCCACTGAAACATGTCCTTAAGTGCCACATCTACACGTTTTAAATACCTTCAGGGACAGTGACTTCCTGGACAGCCTGTTCTAATGCTTTACAGCCCTTTCTATGAAGAATTTTAATCTAACATCCAATCTAAACCTCCCCTGGCACAACTTGAGGCCATTTCCTCTTGTCCTGTCACTCGTTATGTGGGAGAACAGACCAATCCCCATCTTGATGCAACCTCCTTTCAGGTAGTTGTAGAGACTGATAAAGTCCCCCTCAAGCCTTCTTTTCTCCAGGCTAAACAACCCCAGGTCCCTCAACCACTCCTCATAAGACTTGTGCTCTAGACCCTTCACCAGCTTCATTGTCCTTCTCTTGACATGCTCCAGCACCTCAATGTCCTCCTTGTAGTGAGGGACCCAAAACTGAACACAGTATTTGAGGTGTGGCCTTATCATACAGGGGGACGGTCCCTGCCCTAGTCCTGCTGGCCACACCATTTCTGATAAAAGCTAGGATGTTGTTGGCCTTCTTGGCCACCTGAGCACATGCTGGCTCATATTCAGCTGGCTGTTGACCAATATCCCCAGGTCTTTTTTCCCCAGGCAGCTTTCCAGCCACTCTTCTCCAAGCCTGTAGTGTTGCATGGGGTTGTTGGGACCCCAGTGTGGGACCTGTCCTTGGCCCATTGATCCAGCCTGTCCAGATCCCTCTACAGAGTCTTCCTCCCTTCAAGCAGATCAGCACTCCTGCTCAGCTTGGTGTCATCTGAAGAATTACTGAGGGTACACTCAATTCCCTCATCCAGATCATTGATAAAGATATTAGACAGAACTGGCCCCAATACTAAGCCCTGGGTTACACCACTTGTGACCACCCACTAACTGGATTTCAGCCAATTGTATGCCCAAGCAAGTCATAAGCAGGCAGTTTCTCCAGGAAGGCTGTGAGAAACAGTGTCAAGGCTTTACTGAAGTCCAGATAAACAACATCCACAGTGTTTCCCTCATCCACTAAGTGGGTCACCTTGTCATAGAAAGAGATCAGGTTAGTCAAGCAGGACCTGCCTTTCATAAACCCATGCTGACTGGGTCCAGTTACCTGGTTGTCCTATATGTGTCTTGTGATGACACTCAAGATGATCTGCTCCATAACCTTCCCCGGCACCAAGGTCAGACTGTCAGGCCTATAGTTCCCTGGATCCCGCTTCCAGCCCTTCTTATAGATAGGCATCACATTTGATAAGCTCCAGTGAACTGGGATCTCCCTAGTTAGCCAGGACTGCTGATAAACAATGGAAAGCGGCAGTGAGCTTCTGAAGTGCTGGGGCCTGAGTTGTGGGCCCCAAGTTGGAGTTGACCTGTGGATGAGTCACGACCTAGCAGAATGTTTTGTTGTTTCTGTTGGCTTCATGTTTCAGAGGCAGAACGTGGCCCACCTGTGTCTCTGTGGCTCTGCCCTCACCCAGGTGGTCATAGCTGGGGTGGTGGGTGAGGCCAGGATTATATTAACCAGGAGCAGATTAGTTAGAAGAGCTTCCTGTTGGGGCTGGTTGCACCTTGTTGAGCTTTCTCAGTGGTGCCCTTCCATGTGAAGGGCCACTGAGGAGCCATCTCTGTCTGTTGTGTCCAGCAGGCGATGCTGGCACCACAGTGGGCA
>JAVSBS010001327.1:0-52396 GCA_033124195.1 Coracias cyanogaster
TTGTGTAGATTTCTGTAGCACCTTACTTTACCTCACAGTTTACTTCTTGCATATAAGGAGTGTATTTCTATAAAAGAAATAATTCCTCCAAAGATATAATTTTTGTTCAAGTTCTTATTTTTCATAGATTTTCAATTCTATGTAAATTATACTACCTCTATTTACAAAGCAAAATGAAAGATACAGCTAATATTTTTTTTCTAGGTCTTCTGTTCTATTGCTTCCGTTGTTTTGTTGTAAAAGGAAAATCAGTTACAAACTAGATATAAATATTAGAACATATAGTGCATTAAAGAAATGCAATCAAGAATACAGTGTGGCACAAGCGAGTGAAAACATCTGAAGTCTTCAGTTTTAACAACTACAGTAGATACTGAAACACAATTTGATTTTTCTACACATCAATAATTTAAATATCTACATATAGTAGCTTTAATTTTGAGCTGCTACCTTCTGAATAAATAACAGAAATTAAGATCAGTTTTAAAGGAGTTGATGAAAGAACCCAGACTGTAATGAAAAGGACTATACAATGAAAACTTTATACAGAGAGTTGGGAATCTTAATTTGCAGTTTCTAAAGTGTTAGCTGTAGGAAAATTATAATTGACTTTTGATAGCAGTTACATTCTACAGCAAATTTGAGTCAATCAGAAGAGACTCCTTTCTAATGGTCAAATTTTCTGCTGGAGTATCCTTCATAATATTGTCAGGCCAAACTGGGACAGAAACCTTGCAGGTATGAGGGCTGCTTTTGGTCAGCTAGATAGGCCTTACATCCTCAGCTGAGTCAAAAGGACTTGTGGTACACTCTCTTCACTGAGAGCCACTTGTTTAATATCTTCCAAAAACATCAGCTTGTAAAATTGGAATCCTTATTGTGAAAATTGTTGCTTCTGTTCAGCTGTCTAACCAGGGTCTTCAAAATGAAAAAATATTGCTATGTTTCCAAACTTTAGAGGGAATAGTTTTATGAACTATCTGTGGAAATATGGTGGGGTTAAATATGTCTTTTGCTGAGAGAAATTGCAGCTTATTCACTTTTTAAAACAACCAGTTAAACATGTTTACTATCCTATTTTCAGAAACTGTGTGGAAATGAAATGTCTTATTGCACTTCTCTGTCTCTCAGGTTTGACTCGGATACAACAGAGCTTCACAGCTGGATGACCCGCTCAGAAGCAGTGCTTCAGAGTCCCGAGTTTGCAGTATATCGAAAAGAAGGCAATCTCTCAGATCTCAGAGAAAGAGTCAATGTAGGAGGAAGTACTCTTATATATGTCTGTTAGTTTGTATAAGCCTGTCAAACTGCTTTCGAAGTCCAAGTTTAAATGAGTTAAAATGTAGACTGGCAAGCACTGATTGTCCAGAGGTCCCAGAGAAATTAGAAGTGCTTGCTATTTCTGTGACTTTCAGATTTTTGCATCAAAATTGCTGCACAGGCTGTGTGAATACACAGATCTTTTTTTTATTCATACATACTCATATTTAATTAAGGTAGATTCTAGTTTAATGAAAGTTTTTGGTAACTTCGAATCAAAGCCGTATATCGCTTCTTAAATACGCATCATCACTCTATAGTGAGGAACATAACAATTTCAGGGATGACAAAGTAGCTCATCTTGGCCCACAATCTAGGCCTACATGTTGTGCTGGATACCTGCACTGTGAGGTTTCCCTAACCAATATGATGTTCCACCACATATTGTGAGTTTCTAAGACTTTGCATCCAAGGAGATGGTGATCACTGGAAGTAAAGGAGTGATGGGGATAGCTGAACCACAGGCCGTCCTTTGGTCCCAGATGAAGTTCCCATCAGGTCTTGCTTTTTTGGTGCTGAGGAAGAACATTGGGGCTGGGAGGCCACTACATACCACATTTATTCAGATCTCATTTAGGTTAGTGAAAACATACATAATACTGGCTGAAGGGAGAGAAAGGGAAGTGTGGAATTTGTCCACGGCATGGGCATTATAAATTTTAATTCAAGATGCCACAGATAGCAGGAGATATCTCAGATGTTTCTTTGAAGTCCTTGGAAATTGAATAACTGGATGGTTAAGAAACCAATTTCTAGCTTCTTTACTGAAAAGCAGTGCAGAAAAAAAGATCTGCTTTGTGTTGAGAGCAGGCTGAGACAAACTAGTAACTCTACATAGAAATAAAAGCAATTAACATGTATTCTAAATAACATTGAAAATATTTTTAAAGACCAAAACTGGTTTTGATTTCACAGAGTATCACTGATTTTAAAATGGACGTTTTATTGAGAAAATCAAGTTACATGTAGAATTTTCTAGATTTTTTTTTAAGGGGGAAAATATTCTGTTGACAGATATTAATTTGATGGAAAGAACTCTGAAGGATGAGACTTGACGAGTGCTACATGGATTCTGTGTTGAACAGCTTTCAGTTAATGGTAGTCTTTGTACACGCTTTTCAGAAAAGCAAAAAAAAACCCAAGTTTTTAAAGTGCAAGATCTTAAAGCTTGTCCTGACCTAACTTTTCCTGGTCTAGTCTCTGTCTCTATCCATAAAACTAGTAGCCAAAGCAGGAAGTACTGCCCAGTTAATTGATTTGAGGAGTTTCGTTATAGCTTATTAAGGTAGTTAATACATTATAAGCCCCAGCAAAGTTGTAGATGATGTATAAAAAAAGAGGAAATGTGTTAGTCATAATTTAAAAAGTAGTAGCCATACTCCATACACGTAGTCATACTCCAGTGATGTATTCAGACATGAACACGTGGCCACATACACATGCATTCAGAAGTCTCATCTTGCCCTTACTGGCTATCATTTAGTTTTCTCCCTTGTATGACAATATATATATTGGTGTAGCACAGAACACCTGTGCTTAGCTGATGTCAGAACATTTATTGCCCACCATGGTAGGTACTGAGTCCTAGGGCCTTTTCCTAATTACTTTCTTTTCTGCTATTCTTCTGAGGACAGGATGCTAGCTGCATTATTTTTTTTCATATTATGGCACCTTGCTCCTATTAATCATTTTTCTTGGATGAGGGGTCACTTCCATATGATACAGTGGAAGTGCATCTACTGTATGGTGGAGGGACACAGACTTCAGAAATGACAGCCACAAAGAAAGCTCTTTTGCCATCATGGATGAGTCATCAAGTTCAAAAGCCTACTCCCATCCCAGCTCAGAAAAGGCCTGGTGAAGACAGGGCCTATAGTAGGCTGTAGGAAATAACACTGCGTGTTTGCTAAGCCAGCCACTCTTCAGGTACTGGCAGGAAATTAGCCTTTGGCAGATGTATTACATAGATTGAATATGTGAGACGTGCACAAAAAATCCATTTCTGTATCTGGGGAGAAGCAAAAGTATTTATAGTCCTTACCTGGCCAGAGAGACTGGATGCTGTAAGCATAGAATTTTTATTGTGAAACATACCTAACAATGATTCAGGGTTTTTTTCGTTTGTTTTGGTTTGGTTTTTTTTTTGTTAAGCAATGATGAGCTTAGTTCAAATGTATGAAGGTTCAGGTGCAAAAAATGGAAACTCGCTAGATAGCAAATCCTGCTTAATAATAAATCAGATTTGAGACACTACATCAATAAGCTGTGAATAAAACTCATTTAATGGAGTTTTGGTTAGCCAAGAAGAAGCACCTAGAAACTCAGAATCAAAGGTAAACATATGAAGAGCAGATGTAAGGGAAAATGTCAGATCCTAGACAATTAAATTTATTCTCTTGGCATTCTCAGAAGCCCCATTCTCGTTTGTTTGTTTTGTTTCAGTGACCTTTTTCAGACATGCTTTGTTGGGCCTGGATATTTGAGAGCTGAATCACTCTCAAAGCCAGTGATGATAATGTTACCATCCCTTCCCTCAAGGGTTGTTGGGCAGAGATTGTTGGAGGTCAAGGTGTAGTACTACCATGCATCCTTTCACAGAGCTCTCAAAGTAGGATGTTGCTTTGATATGAATAACATCGGGATTCCTTGGACCGTCAGTATTTTCTGGGTTATGAAGTCATTAACTGCCAATTAATATCTCAGGGTCCAAGCAGCATTGTGAAAAATAACATCTTCATCTTTGGCTGACATCTAGCTAAAGATGAATTTTTATTGTTATTCAGTCAGGTAAAACTAGGCTATTATAAATTTGCATTGCCAGTTACAAATTGAATTAATTTCAAGAAATCAAAGAGAATTAATCCCTGATTGGATGAAAGTCTGTGAAGTATTTTTCTCCTTACAGTGTACTTTGTCCTGAAAAATCTTTACTAGGAAACAGAGGGAAAAAAAAAAGGGAAAGCTATGTATTTGGAAATATTTTGAAGTGACGTTGCCTCTACCACAACTTTTCATCAAAAAATTTTTGATTAAAATCTACAGAATCTAAGTGTTTCAAAACTTCACAAGCATCTTCAAACTTATCTCAGCCTACTTGTGTCACAAATGAACCTGTATCAAGAGTATGTACCCTCTTCAGTAAAGGAAAAAGTGAACAAAATGGAGCCAAAGAGATAAATGAGAGGTGTTTCCAGAATTTACTCCCTTCATTTCTAGGCACTTTACATATACTTATGGAAATTCTTCTTAAAAATCCAAGACACAATTGGCAATGTGTACAGGGTAATGGCAGGACTATGTGATTAGTGCTGTAAGTAACTAGGGTGAGTTTCCTCCTTTCTTCCCAGATCTTTGTTTGAGGAACAAGGCGGCAGTCTTTTCTCCTTTGGCTAGCATTGTGCTTTCTGTGTGTAAGCATGTGTGTTCTGGTAATCAGTGTTAGACCTTCATTTTTATAATATATGCAAATTACATAAAAACAAATGGAGAAAAGTAATTGACAGAAAGTTTGGTATGTACCAAATTTTATGTTTGTTTAAGGGCTTCACATATAGTGCTTGTATTTTCTATCAGGACCCACAAATCAGGAGAGAGGTGGACATTTCTCCACGTTTTCCTGCATGCATAGCATATTACTGGACACTGAAAGGTTCACTGGCCTTCAATGTCAAATCATTTTTATATTTCAAAAAGCTAAGTTTTAGTATATGTTAGGGTTTTTTTATTATTCATTTCTGCTCACTACAGTCGCACTCGTGATAATTACACACCTGGCATATTACAGATGGAGTAAAATTATTTTCAATATGTTTTAGTGACTCCTTTGAGTTCCCTGTATTTAAACTCATGCTAATTATACCTGGCATTATAGACAGAGCAGTATTAATTAAGTTTCTATAAGAAACTTTGAAATTCTGCAGTGGATTAATAGACTATTTTTTTTAAATTGAAAAATATTTAATTTGGGAAGTGGAAAGGCAGAAGATTTTATTGAGCTACAAAAACTATAATTAATACAGTCATTTTTAACTCATTGGGATTAAACTTCGTAATCTTTCAGTGATAATTTAGGTATATATTAAATATATGTTAATTAAATCCAAAATATTTCCATCCTTAATTCTTCTCTAAATATCCTGTCTTTGTAATTATCAAAAGTGTTTGATAGACGCTTTGGCATATTGTTAGAAAGCCTGCTCTTTAATAATTTCTATATGCACAAATGAATGGCAGTTATAAGTAGG
This sequence comes from Coracias cyanogaster, assembly GCA_033124195.1. NCBI lineage: Eukaryota > Metazoa > Chordata > Aves > Coraciiformes > Coraciidae > Coracias > Coracias cyanogaster. The sequence continues at coordinate 5,565 of JAVSBS010001327.1, forward strand.
CTGTAGAAATGTGTGAATTTAACTGAAAATCTCTCTTTAAAGTTCTGAGTGTCTCCTCACCTAGGAAAGTCTTACAGGGAGTTTCCTATTAAACTGAAGATGTTTTAAGCATCAAATTTTGAAAGTTATTTTAAGGGAGTTTATTCAAAGGTGTTTATATTCATTCCTCTGAAGCAGAGCAATCTGTTTGAAAAATAACATTTTCAAATGTAAGTGTATCAGGTTATTCTACTAAATGCATTCTTAGACACCTACTTGAGGTTTCTATGCATTTGTAAGGAACCTTTTCCCCTGAAGAGCTGAGTCACACAGAATATACCTTTGCTGTGGAAATAAACAAGGTGATCAGGAAGCCTGGTGGAGTCAGTCAGACTGAGAAGCCATAGCCAGGATTGTGTATTATCTTTCCATACACATCATGTAGGATTTGTGGTGGCATATCCTTTTGTATATGTGTGTCTACCACGGTAAAGTGAGGGACTCTGGTTTATGGGTTAGAATCTCTGTGAGGTATATAGCCTATTTTGGTAACAAACTTGGCTGTGGCCCTGTACTACTTCCTTGGGCTTCTGATTTAGATCTTCTAAATTACACCTAAATTGTACAATTAAATTAGTTTAAAATCAATGGGGTGACTTCATGATGTTCATTATGAGACAGTACTGAGGGACTGTTGGATCTAAAATGATTTTACTTTCCATCTGTGTTGCCACCAACCCAAAATGAAATTAGAAACCTAGATTCCTACTGTACCCTGAAGCTTTAGCAGCTAGCCTTTATCAGCTATTACCAGCTAGCCTGAACATGGGTGAGAAATTTCTGAGTACAGAAAGGTGAATTGAGAGTATTAGATACAGTAGCTAAACAGAAGCCTGTATTAATTCTGCAGTTAACTCTCATTCTTACTTAGTAGCTTTTATGTGGATGTCTACTATATGTGTTCATATATGTGTTAGATATCTATGGTAATATGCATTTTACAGGGTTCTTTTTCGAACAATCAAATGGTGCATGGGTTCAGTATTATAGTGTGATGTGAAACCCTGTGGTTTGGTTAGCACGCTCAATTCTTGCTGTTATCATGACAAATGAACAAATCTGTTCTTCCACAAGGAATTTCTGTTGAACAAATTATTTTTATTCTGAAAAAGTGGGCTTTGAATGGCTCTTAATTTGTATGTCTTTTGTCTGTAAAATACTGATGTGTATAGTTTGTCAACTTTGTTGTGTCCTGATTCTCATTTTATGTATTTGACTTTATGACTGACTGCTTGCCTGATGGTATGTAGTATTTGCTGCTCTCATTGCAAGTCAGGAGGCTGGCAGGGCACTATGACAGGTTAAATGGTCTCAAGAAATCAGAAGACATCCCTGAGATTAATTACTTTCTTCTTCAAAATCCCTCTGTTGAAATACTCACCTTTCCTGTCATGCTGCAGGCCATCCAGCGAGAAAAGCCTGAGAAGTACAGAAAACTGCAAGATGCCAGCAGATCAGCTGAGGCCCTGGTGGAACAGATGGTGAATGGTAATTACATGGGAGTTGATTTAGATAATCTTCTTAGGGATTTGATAAATGCACAGGTTCATATTTATCACAAGAATTATATTAGCGAATACTGTCTAAATGGAACAGTAAAGTAATATTGCCTTATATTTCTTTTATTATTTCTAAATGTTAAATCTGTTAATTAGAAAAGAGAAGAAAAATCTTACCACTTCAGTACCATGAAAAGAAATGTGTGTAAAACTTGCTCACAGTAATGAACTGTATATTAACAATCTGTTATGTGCAGAGACTTAAGTTGTAATCTTATTTTCTGAGTATGCTAAGCTTTTGAAGGTACATTGACTGATCTGAGTTAGAAAGCTCTGAAGGCATTACTCTGACAGTTTGAAAAAAAGCGCTTTCTGTTTTATAATACACAATGTATGTTTTGTACTACATATATTGCTGTAATGTTCTGTATCATAGAAAATATAACGTTTTATTGGATTTTGGGAGAGATTTTTTTGCATTTGGCTTTTCAAAGATAATAAATGTCAAAGCTTATATAACTGTTAAAAAAGAAAATTAGTTGTAAGTTTTTTATTTTTATAATTAATTTTTCAAAAAGTTACTATGTCATTCTTTTGGACTTTTAGATATTTTTAAAAGAAAAAGAAAAACCAAAGAGAGGGAGATGGAAGTAAAATTGTAAATCATGACATTGTCCTTGATATTAAAGCATGTCTAACTTTGCAATAAAATATTAAACACAGGCCAACATCTGTCATACTTATATTATTACCAGAAATATAGATGTTGAATGCACTAAGTTTCTAAACATATATTTTATATTAAATTGTAATAATGAGGAACCAATAATTTAATTGTTAAAAATGAAATGCTTTGAGTTTGAGGTACTAACTGGCCAAGCTAAGCAAATTTGATTGTGTCTTAAGGCTATCTTGCTTAAGTATAAAGTTGTAGTATTTTGAAAGTGACCATATTTAATGTGTGGAGCGTATGTAATTATCATTACTGTAACATCTGTTGCAAAGGTTCCCTTCTCAGGCTCTGTGAATAGACTGAAGGGAGTCTGGTCACATACGCATCCTCTTTGAAATAATTTGGGCATTTTTCCATGGCTGCTCATACAATTTTTTTTTTTGAGATGTTTTCTGCCTGGGAGAAATGGTTGTACAGGACTCTTAAGGCCGTATTTGAAATTTCTATGCTGCCATATCAAGGTTCTTATTTTGGGTGGGATCTGTTTAGGGCATGTTTAACAGTGTTCCACTCTTCCTTTGGCCTGATACAGGCTTGCACCTCAAGAATTACAGCTTCAGTTTCTGTAATTTATAGAATACTTTCTGGTGACTAATTTCCATTTTAGTTGCAGCACTCAATAGCATGTTCTATATTACTTCTCCAGTACTGTCTTACCATGTCTAGTAACAAATAGATAAACATTTTATCTTAAATATTCTCATGTGGTTTTAACTCAAGATTCTCTTTTTTCTCCTTCAGTCCATGGGTACATGCTTATTCATGATTTATAAATGTTGTGATCTTGACTCTGGTTACACATGCATATAAATATTTCCAATATCTCCCAAATCACACATTTTTTTTTTTAGGAAGCGGAGCTTTCAGTTGGGGTGCAAGCACAAGGTAGACTAGCTAAGCCTGCATGACCTTAACTGTTTCCTATGAACTGCTCTGAGCTCTGTATCACACCATGTATTGTGGTAGCCTTGGTAGCAAGAATATTCTAGCAAGGATGACAGGTTAGTTGCTTTTGAGAATGAAGATCCTTTTTTGTCATGATTTTAGAGAAGAAACAATTCCTTTAAAAAGAGAAACAGTTCTTCTGGACTTGAGGCTTAAGTGTTTATGGGACTTTCAGCTACTTCACTGCTGCAAAGGCCAGATGGGAGCAGTAGAGTGTAGAATTGAATAGTTAACATTAGTTGAAGAGAATCGTAAGATTATTTTAACAAAGAATTTGTAAATGGAATATCTCACTAGGTGTTCAAAATTATGCTTCAAGTGTAGAGGAAGTTAACTGCCATGTTAAGCCTTTGTACTTCTAAATGCAACAAATTTTCTATTGTCTTGTCTTCCCGATCATTATGAGCCAATTGAATTGCAATTAATAAGATAATCTCTAAACAGATAGTGAACTAAAAGCTATGTAAAAGAAGTCACTCAACTTTAAATTTATGTCTCAAACTGTAATAAACTTATGCAGCTTTACACTTTCCACAGTAATTCAACTAAGTTTCTTTAGTCTTTATGTGGTCTGTGTAAATAAATTTGGGACATACAGTCTTCATTATTTTTACTTTTATTTTGTTGATTGCTGAGTTCACTGAGAACAAGAAAGGATATAGCATAGGAAAGTTTTGCTGAATCTCCAAAATAACGTTCAGCATAGCAGATTCACTATGCCTACACACCTTCCTCTTCTAGTGCTGGAAGTCTTTTCCATATTATGGGAAGGAAAGGGAATTAATGTGCCTTTATGGATTTCTGGGAAGCACAGAGCTTAACATCTGTTGGAGGGACGATGTACTGTGTTATCTCTAATGAAAAACCTTTTCAACACAATTTACAAATCACAAATGATGATGCTCCCATTGTTATTCTGTGTGGTACTTTAGGGAAACCAGTCAGTGATAAAATTGATGATTGTCATGCATTTGCAGTGTAATCTGTATTTAATAGACTACAAAAGGCGAACAGATTTAAGGCATAGATCAGTTGTGAAGTCAAGTGATGATGGTTTTAACTGTTGTTATTGACAATATTTACTTATTGTGTATCAGTTATATCTAGACTAATATTGATTAGACTCTTAAGATTCCAATTATACTATCACTAAATTCTTGGCTTTACTTATATATAAGATGTGCTCATAAACAAGATTCTGAATGTAACAGACGAAAAGCATTAAAAAGTGAAAACTTCTGGTGGATTATAAGAGAGAGTTCAGCATGGTGGTACATTGAGTTGTTGTATCATATGTATTTATTTTCTTGTTTTTACATTTACTGTGATAGGAGAGAAATAATTGAAAAATAGGATTCAGAATCTGGAGAATGTTGGATTGGTTTGTTTAGGGTTTCATTTATTTGTTCCTTAGCACAGAGGAAAATATTCCCAGGAAATTTATTTATACAGGGCACTATTCTTGCCTTACGTAAAAAAAAAAAAGTGTTTTGCACTAGAAAGAACTGTCATCTCACACAGTGCAACTGTTCCTGTGTATGTACGCAGTGTATCTGGACATGGCCATTTGAAAGACTTCCCATCACAGGGGAAATAATGGCTTCTTTTGGTGGATGATTCTTTACCCACCCACCTTTTACCTGGGCCATGCTCTGCCTCTCCTTGCCCATGCTTTTAAAGAAGTCTGATGATTAAAGTCAATGAAAACTTACATCCTCTTTTTACCAGTGTTTCTAGAGAAAAAAAATCTGTATCTTTAGCTTTTCTAAATTCTATTCTAAAACAGAGTAACAAATCTGTTGATTTATGAATTAAGCAGTTTAGCAGTTTGAGTGGACACGACTGTTATAGCAGTTTAGAATAAAACAGATAGGACATCAAAATGAATACTCAGAGAATTTTGATAGGCAGGATTAAAGTGAATACAAATGAATTTGTTGTGATAAAACGTGTAATTGTTAAGTACCACTGTTCTGTGGAAGAACACAGTGAGTTACTATTTCACATACACTTATCAGTCAAAAGCTGTAAAACCCACAGATAATATTACATTATTATATCATAGAACCCTAGCAAATGATAAATGCACTTTAATAAGATACACTTCATATTAAGTGGCAATTCCAAAGTACTTGCATGCAAGGTGCTGCAAAATTAAAAATATTCAGACTCAATTTATTATGCCCAGTACACAAGGTAATAAAATTAATGGATCCACTTCAGATAATGATGTGTTTCCTTTGAGTACAGTATATTTATTCACTGATTATATCAGAAGCTTTTAGAAAATGAAACCTAAGATTATGAACCGTTATTCCTAAAATAATGGTATTTTACCAGAGAATGGGTTTTACATTGTTTCTTTACCTGCTTTTCAACTTCTGATATGTCTTGCTGCCATAAGTGGAACAGAGTAAAGGGATTAATGTAAATGTCGTAAATGAAAGCTGGTGGTTGCTGAAGTTGCTAAAGATAATGAAGAAATCAATAACTATTGTGGAAGTAAGTTTCAAATTCCTGCTTTTCACCCATTTAATGAGCAAATAAAAACATTTAAATTGTGCCCTCATTGCATCAACTACTCGAATAGTTATTAATGTGTCATTTTGAATGAGATGGAGGATTATCCTTTTCCAAAATAAGACAGAATTTTGACAAATTTGGCCAAACAATTTCAAGTGCAATTAATGTCCATTTTCTTACATCCTTCTGGAAATGACATACTGACATCTCAAAGACAACTTTGAGTTACCTAAGTGTGTTGTAAATTAAGAGTTTAAAAAATGCACCCTATTGAGATTTTCAGATGGGTCTTCCTTTCAGTAGGATATTGTGTTGCCTGATGAAGGTGCACCTCTGCAATCTTTTACCGAGCATGGCTCTGCACAGTCTTATACTGTCCACTTCAGTTACATGAAAAGCAAAATGATTTCTTTGTTAGTCTGTGCACTTGTGGAATCACATTTAGACTCAAAATTTAGGTATTAAATAATTAAAAAAAATTGAATAATATTTGGTATTTTCAAGTATTTAAATGATGCATTAGGAGGGACATGAGTGAAAAGAAGAAAAGAGCATCTGATGAATCTAGATTTTTACCTGAAACACAGTCCTTTCTGAATCCTTGAAGAAAATATTACAGTGAAAAGTATTATTATGTAAGGATAATTCATGACTGCACTTCCCCTGCTAATCATAATCTTGCCTAAGGGTACTTTGGAGACTGTGGCAGCTGAAAAGAGAGGAAAAGAAGAATAAATAAAAATCTTTTTTTTATACCTACTCATCCAAACTCCCAGGCAATGCCTTCCAAGTTCAGAGGTAATCATGAACATGGTGGCAAAGATAATCTGCTCTCTGAGTAAGCAGCATTTTTATAACAAAAATCACAACAGAATAGAAGCAATTATTGAAATATAGCATAGTTAAATGTTCATCTTCTGTATGTGTCTTTGTTCTTGCCATTGGTAAGATTCAGTATCTATGTGCCTGATCGTCAGATGTTACTCAGACATGCTATGCCATTCAGTTTTATGCTGCCTCTTCACATATTACTTCATATTCATTAGAACATTTAACTTTAAGAAAATGTAGTTATACATACCGTGTCTTGAGATGCAAACACAAGCACACAAAAGACCTGATCACCGTTGGATGTTATTAAAATGTGTCAAAATCCTGTTTAACTCTTTATGCTTTAAGGTTTATTTTATACCCTTGCGTGGCCTTTAAACTGTGCTATCCAGATTCCAGGGTATAATGTATACGTACAGCTGCAACAACCACCACAGTTGACATATCTCCCAGCAGTACTGGACTTCCTACTATCTTCCTACATTTTTGCTTGAAATCATGTACAATTTGTTTGGCTAGGGCAACATCCCAGAAAAAGAGCAAGTTCAGGGAACTGCTATCAGGCATTCCACAGTCTGTTTCCAAGTGGGCTTACAAGTGACTCTGAATGGAATAGCCCTAAACTGAATCCAGAATATGATCTGGCAGAGAACTGTGATCCTCCACAACAGACAGGATCTCAGATTGTCATTTACTGCAGTTTACCCTATAGTGTGCATTATAGTAATTGCTTAGAAAATTTTATTTTCATAAATTTCCAGTACTACTTTTATTTAAGGTATTTAGCTGCATTTAGGACTCCATTTCCTGTGTCCTACCTTCAAAAATTGCACATGAACCTTACTATTTTTGAACCTTACTATTCTTTATCCCCAATAAATAAATTTTCCTGCAGATTGGAGTACAGGTTGCAATCAAGATAAACCATATCAACAGCGTATCAAAAAATCACAGAAGTGTAGCACTGAAGGCATTTGCCTCATTTGCTTTAAACTTATATTTAAGAAATAGAAAAACACCCTACATATTATTGTTTTGATAAAAGCATAGCTTCTGTTTACTGATAAACTAGTGTATGACTAGGTGATGATTAAAATTTATTTAAAATATTTAAATATTTATTTAAATGTTATTTAAAATGTTCTGGAGTATATAGCATTAGTCAATGGATTGAGAAGTTCATTAATTTTGAAATCAATATTGATCCTCTTGCTATGTGTATCATTACATATCATGCCAGTAAAAAAGGTTAGGGATTACATTTAAACTTACTCTGAAAAGTAAATTATATGGTTAATTTAATATTATTTTGAACTCAAACCGAGTTCATGTTTTGGAATAATTATAAAAGGTGTTATTGTAAGACCCTCTTTGGTTCTGTTTTATTTCCTTTCTTACTTGACAGAGTATATAGAGCACTTTTACCTTTAAATAGTTCTAAATAATTCCATTATCTGTAATAAAGGAAGTCAGTTTTATTTTATAAACTTTAACTTAAGCATTATTATTGAACAATAGACAGAAATAGGAATACTATGTTAGGAAAACCTAACACTGTCTGAAAAAAATTACAGAGAAGTGTCACCTATGCTTTCTTGGTTCTCAGTCTTTGTCTGCTGATGGTCACTATTGGACACATGGGACTGGCCTAGATGGAGGTTTGATCTGATCATGTGTTTATTCCTTAGTAATCAAGATATTTCTAAAATAACCGGTAATGCAAAACTTAATGGTTGGATTATCAGAAACATCAAAATAACTGTGGAATATAGTTCCCATTCATTTAAATCAGTCTTTTTATTAAAAAAAAAGAAAACAAGCAAGTGCATTAAAATCTAATTACAGTCCAGACAGTTTTCAAAATCCAGCTGTCAGGCATTTTCTTATTTCTTACAGCAGTTTTAATTAGGTTTATGTATTGTATCTCTACTTTCTGCTTTATTCCCATTCTTGTACTTTAATGCACTTTATAATTAATTCCCATAGCAACAGAAGTACCTTGGCAGTAACTTAAAATATTTTTTAAATGCTTTCTCCACTAATTTGTAACATCTGTATGTTCAAGACTGTTATTTGATGATAAATCATTAACTGGATTTATGAGCTCTCAAATACAGAAATGGAATTGTTAAATTATTTTACTCTTTTTTTTTTTTTTACTTATTTGTCATTAAGTATCTTCTTGTCTTGTATTCTTTCTAGAGGGTCTGAATCCTGACAACATCAGACAAGCCTCAGAGCAGCTGAAGAGCCGCTGGATTGAGTTTTGTCAGTTGCTCAGTGAAAGACTGGCATGGCTGGAGTACCAAAATAACATCATTGACTTCTACTCCCAGCTGCAGCAACTGGAGCAGACAGCAATTACTGCAGAAAACTGGCTGAAAGCACAACCCACACCAGCAACAGATCTTACCACAGTAAAAACTCAGTTGGAAAAATGCAAGGTTAGAGATACTTCTCAAACTTTTTTATTATATTGTACTTCGTATATGTTCCAACAGTGGAACATATCGTGACCTACACTATTTAAGTATAGAAGTGGAAAACAGACTCCTTGACTTTCCAAGGTAATTATTGAAAATATTTATTCAAGGAAAGGAAATGCTGGTCAAGAAATAATCAGGCAATAGAAACTCACATATGAGTATTTAAAACTTTGCCCAAAATATTTAGTTATTAAGATACTTAGAGACTTAAAGCTACGGAACTATGTCCCTAAACTTTTTTTAATTCTTTTTTTTTGTCCTGTAAGAAACTTTGTCTTTGGTTCTTCATTAATAAACTGTTGCTCGTCTTCTCTGTCATAAGGATTTGGGCCAGAAAATTGTCTTCGTGGTCAAGTACCAAATTCTGCTGTTGCAGACCACTTTACTTGTTACATACCCAGTGTTTTGATGCAGGGTGGATTGCATAGTTGAATGGAGGAATATTCTTCTGTTGTCATATAACAGAATTATGGTAGTTGTACAAAAACAGTCACACCAATTCATTTATTATTCTTCCTAAATATTTTCATTTGTGTGCTGCACCGTCCTAGAAATTTGCTCACCTCTCTTACTATAGACAGCTCTCTGGGTGGGGAATACTTAAAAGCTAATATTGTTTGACAGGAATCTATTAAGATGTAGTAATGAATTATAAATTGCATGACATACTTGTAGAAGTGTGAGTTTATGAAGTCTCTGGCTCCAGAAGCTCTCAAACTGAAAACAATATTTGAACCCCAGATTTAGGTCTGTGCTATTACTTCTGTTTTCAGGCATTTCCAAGCTGGCATTGTGGCTGCTTACGGGGATTCTCTGTTTTCTTGCAGAAAGCTTCTCATGGAGTAACTCTAGTTTGAACTGTACATTTGGATTATTTTCCTAATTTCTTTTACTTCGTAGTTGCAAGTGTCACAGTGTGTATAAGGTCCCTGAAAGTATAACAACACAACCTCATTGCTTTCTACTGCTTCCTGGGGAGTGGAAGTGGAGAGGGAGGTGCTGATCTCTTCTCCCTGGTATCCAGTGCTAGAATCCGTGGGAATGGTTCAAAGCTGCACCAGGAGAGGTTTAGAATGGACATTATTAAGCATTTCTTTACCGAGAGGGTGGTCAAACAATGGAACAGGCTTCCTAGAGATGTGGATGCCTCAAGCCTGTCAGTGCTTAAGAGGAATTTGGACAATGTTCCTAACGGGACATTGAATTGATCAGGCAGTTGGACTAGATGATCATTGTAGGTCCCTTCCAACTGAAATATTCTCTTTTCCTCGCTCTCCTCGCTCTCCTCGCTCTCCTCGCTCTCCTCGCTCTCCTCGCTCTCCTCGCTCTCCTCGCTCTCCTCTCCCATTCCAGCCTGAACCTGTAATGTGTTACTGTGGGGCTGCTAGAAATCACTGTGCATCTTCTCCTCTCCTTCTTCACTTCCTGCTATTTAACCTGTATGTTATTTAACAGAGATGAGTCCAGGATTGTGGGACGTGGAGTTTCTAGCTTCCCAGCTCAACTTGAAAAGGATGCTCCTTAGGCATGGAATTTTAACGTAAAATCTATCTCATTTTCTTTGAGCATTGCAGTACTAACATGATAATGTCATGTGAACATTACTTTAAACAATGGTAAGACCATCATATCAGGAACAGAGGTATTAATTAGTGAGAAAAGATTACAAATGTTGAATTTGTTCGTACTGCAACTGATGTAGTTTGAAGCAAAACAGTTGTTTGATGTGTTGAAACAGTGGTGATTTCATGGCGCTAGTTATTTCATTGGTTCATTCAAGCTTTTCCTTGATTTTTTTTGTTGTTGTTGTTGTTCAAACATGCAGGATGAAATCATCCGAATGTCAACTCTTCAACCTCAAATTGAACGGCTAAAGGCTCAAAGTCAAGCGCTCAAAGAGAAAGAACAAAGGCCAGTGTTTCTGGATGCTGACCTTGCTACTTTTACCAACCATTTCAGACAAATACTTGCTGACATGCGTGCCAGAGAAAAGCAGCTGCAGACCAGTAAGTCTTCATGACCAGAAGTCAATTTGCCTGGCTAGCATACAAAGAATAGGCATATATATTTTGCTTTTCTACTTTTGTATTTGCTTTTGTTAAGCTAAACCAGTGATACGATTTAGGTGTTCTTTTTTTTCCAGTTGAATTAATCACTCAGAAATTATCTGTACATTATATATTTGATAATATCTAATTCTTATATGTAGGAAAACAAGAGAAGGAACACTATTCAGAAGCAAAGATTATACTCAATGTAGTTCTACTATCAGATCTCCTCTTGTTAGCATGTTTATGGACAGATTCAGTGACATTTTTTGGCAGCATAAAACTGTCTCTGTGTAGTTGGGTTATAAGACAGTGCTGTCTACATCTGTCAGTAGAGAGGAGAGAGAGTTTAATTGCAGGAGTGAATCTGCTGTAGATATTCATAGAAGAGAAATTTAACTCCATAAAGCACATTTTTCAAAAGGAGGAAAATGCTGTACCCAAATAGAAAGTTGACTTTATTTCTTACTAAGCTACATAGCATGTCAGTGACTACTGTACGCTTTCTGGTTTTGATTATGAAATTAAAAATAAAGTATCAGAAAAAAATGTAATTTTTCTCAACAGCAGAGATTCTTTCCACCTTAAACCAATGATATCTCTAAATGACTGTACTGTTTTGAAATTAGACATAGTGCTAGCTCCTTCTAGTGGATCTTTATAGTATTCCTTCTGGAGAGGTTTGAAGTTTTTTTTTTCAACAATGCTGCATTATTGTGCTGCTGTAGTTATTTCACACATGCACAGACAAGCAAACTAAAGAGGTGAAGATGCATAGGAGAACTGAAGAAATGAAATGTAAGTGTTCCATAGCAAGTGGTGAAAGAATGAGCTGTAAAAATATAGTATTAAGGAGTGTAAAGCTTATTCATAACTGAAGTCAAGATATACAATAAGATTTAAAAACTCTTAATACCACACTGTTTTTTAGCTGAAGTCAGTTACTCTTCTGCCAACAGGAAAATATGGTAAATGCTAGCTTCTGTGTGATTTCTTCTATATCTAATTTTGTGCAATTGCTTGTTTTGCCTCACCTAGTTTTACAATACTGAGACCTCATGAACTAACCAACTGGTTAATCCCATAAGATGAGTAGCGTTCGCTGCCTGAACTGTGATTCTGTGATTCTATCATTCTATGATTCTATGAAGGAGGGGCTTTGGTAAAGTTCTCCTTGGCTGTGGCTGTTCATTCCCACTCCTGTCCTGCTGTATGCCCCTCCCGTGCCTTGACCAGCTGTAGAAGCAGCTGTCCTAGGGTGGCAGTGTTTAGCAGGCTGGGGAGAGTCTCCTCAAATGCTGATATCAGAAGTCCCAGATCAATATTTTATGGAACCCTGGTCAGTTGTTATTATGTGGCTGCTCTGCATCACAGGTGCTTCAATCTCAAAAGATTCAGCTGTCAAGATGACAGATTATCTCATACACTACATACCTATAGTGATATTTTAGGTGAAATTATTATGTCAATCATATTTTATCTTCAGAAATTTCATACACAGTTTTATCCAAAGAGCTAACTTCCTTTCACAACTCTGCTTAGATATGAATGATCATGCTTGGGGTACTGTGTTAGGTCTAATGCTGTTTCAGAAAAGTTTTATGAATCAAAAAATGTTTAAAAAAAACCCCGAAAACTGAAGCATAGAAAATTTGGCTCTTTGAGTCTAAGTTTCTTCTGCTTCCTTCAGTGAATAATTTTCTTCAGCTGAACAGATTGAATAAAGGCCATATCCCATGTTTTTTTATTTTAGCCTTAATTTAACAGAAAATGTTGAAATTTTACTAGAACATTTTAGATATTTCCAGTTATTTGCATTAATTATTTTCAATTAATTATTTTCTATAGATAGAATAATTTCTTAAAGTTGGAATGGTGTTTTACAGACCAGTGCAAATTTGCTTATTTTTTCTTCCCTGTACATATAACCTACATGTGCTGGAAACATTTTGTTTTTAATCATCATTAGGGGTATTTTTTTTATGTTAGCAGGTCTCTTGATTCATCATTAGGGTTTGTTTGGTTTGGGGCTGTTTTTTTTGTTTGTTTTGCTTTGAATATTCCATTATTCCATTATCTTTTCTGATCAATAAGGATATTTAGCTCTTCCATTTTTCCCGGAATTTCCCTGCTCCCCTCAAAAAAAAAGAGTTTTCTCTAGTTCTAGAAGATTACCTCCCTCAAACACGTTTTTGTTTGGTTGTGTTTTGGTGGGATTTTTTTGAAGGTAGTGGTGGTTTGGTTTTGTTTGTTGTTTTTTTTAGGTTAAAGACTGTTTAGTAGTTTGTCTTTGATGCACAGTAGGTTTCTTAATAAAATATTGTTAAAGATGAACTCAGATTTTCTCAAATGTTTTTCTCCATTATTTGATTAGCATTTCCAGCCGTAAAACCTAATTTAAAGCCGGTTCTTAAACACACTTGGTTGGTTTTTTTCTGTATTTTGCAATGTTGTTTATGAGACAAATACAACCCTTATAAAATATGAGGAAATATGACCTCTCTCTTCTTACTTTATAGAAAGTCTATCCATAGGTAATTGATCCTTTTGAAGATGATGTATCCATCATTCCAGCTGTCCCTCCTCCCCAAACACATTTAGAGTCATTTCTAGAATACTGGTATATAGAAAAAATAGAGGTCAGACAGTGCTTCAAACTATTCCGTAGTGTACACAAGGGAAAGAAATGGACAATCATTACAATAATTGGAGTATTAATAATGTGATTTCCCAAGGTAATTCTGAGTTTTATAATTACCCTGGTGAAGAATGAAGGGTTGAACTTTATATTTACTTGTCTTGAAATTAACTACTGCTGTGTCAGAGGGATTTCTAGAGAGCAACCTGGTCAGCCTCCCATTCCTCCTTAGTCCAGGGAGAGCTGTCAGTCAGTGTCAGGTAAGTGAATACTCCCTGTTTCAAACAACCTTCCAGGTGGAAACTGTTTCATTCCAATATTCCACTTGCTTTGTGGCTGGATAAACCCTGTTAAGGTGCTTCTGCTTTTTTGGTCTTACTGTGATAAACTCTTATCCAGCTATGGTCTTCAGTGAGATATATGTTTTCATTTTGGCAAGACTATTCTTCAGAGGGGATCTGGGAGTGTCATTACATTTTTAGGAAGTAACTGAAAGAAAAAAAGCTTTTATGGCAGGTAAAAATTAGAATGTCAAGGTGGAAGTGGCAAAGGAAAAATCAAAATTATTTCCATTTTCACCTGCTTCAAAAATTCTTGCACTGTGCTTCCCTTTCAAATTCTGATTCTACTTTTGCAGGATCAGTAATTCCCGGGAGTGATTATCATCATTGTTGTTATTTTTATTATTATTAATAACGAGTTATTTGTCTGCATTTAAATAATGTTTCTTCTATTTATTTCAAGAGGACTTTAGAAAGTTTTTATCTTATATATGATGTCAAGATTGTTTAGATTTTTCTTTACCCACGCCATAAATACCATGGTTTTGCACATACACTGCTTTTGTTCCTAATCTACTAGTACAGTGCCTCAAAGAGGGTTGTATTACATAGACTTCATGCAACTCAGTTTTGGCATAATTTTATAAGACAACAAACCACTGTAGCTATAACACTATGATGACTATTTGGAGTTTTAGCCTGTCATTTGTCTGCTTTTGCTTAAACTGTGAACTGCTAACTTCTAAGTATCTTAGAGATGGGTTATAAGTTATAGTGAGATTGTTACGATATGTAAAATAATCTTTCACCAATCATTGGATACTTGAAAAATTTTAAGGAAATGTCCTGTAAATTTAATAACTGTAATTTTTTCTTAATACTTGAACTATGATTAGTAGCAATAATACTCATTGCTCTTTAGTTTTAAGGGAAAAAGTTTGCTTAACTTTCTATGAATTTGCCATTTGAGCTGAAGGTACAGCTCAGATGAGTGTAAGAAAATATTATTTCAGTAAGTAATGTGCAAATAATTTCATTTTTTCTTTTGCATGCTGTTCCTTCAGTAATTATTTTTTTCTTTAAATAAAGAGTGGAAGGACAAAGCAACATGTGAAATGAACATGTATGAGATAAAGTCCTCTACTCTGTAGGTCATTTTATCCTTTTCCTCTGTGGTAAAAATCAAAATTTATAAGGATGGGAAATAAAACCACCTAATAAATTTTGTATCTTTGAAAGACACTTACTGTTATGTTAGATCTTGTTGAACTGGAGAAGGGCTTCCCCTCTTTTTTTTTTTTTTTTTTTTAAGAGCTTCATAAATAAGAGAATTGGAAGTGTTAAAACACTTACAGATCATTGATTATGTATTATATACAAGATTCCTTATGACTCCACCTTGAGAGTTTCTGGTGAAAAATGCGAGAGAAGGGAATCACAGCTTTTATGAAGTCATCAGTATAAAGACTTTGATGAATAGCTTCAAGATTATACGAAAAACAAAGCTGTGAGAATATCAGCATGATTTTAAACTGCAGTTACTACTGAGGATATTTAATGGGAAATACACGCAGTACGTTTTAGTTCATTTTAGGGTCTGACCCTTTGCTAAAATGATCCCTTGTTTAACGATGATGTGATGAACACTGAGATTTGTCCTTACTCTGGGAGATGCACATTGCAGTAATATCCAGTGTGATTTGATAGTTGTTGGGATAATTGTATTCTCATTTCACTTCTGATTTGGGAAAAGATTTTTGGCTGGAAAATCTGGTAACATAAAAGGGAAGATGGGAGGAAAAATGAGGAAAAAAGAATTTAACTTATTTGGAAAGCTACTTTCACACATTTAACTTCTGTAAATGTATTTGCCTGGGAGTTCTCAGGTGTTACAATGTTAGTCACACCAAAGTACATCTTCTACGAGTGGAATAGATTAATGCAACAATATTTTCCTATTACAGGAGGGGAACTGTATTCTGATATTTCACAATAACATATCTGTGTTTTCCCTCTGTTATATTTTGCTGCAGTTCTGTCATGGGCCTAGTTTAGCCGTAGCTTGGGTGCAGACATTATGTCTTTCTGACTACCAATTCAGTTTTTCATATAATATAGCAGAATCTATATTAATGCACTGTGCTTATCATATGGACTTTAATCCACAAACGTTAGGATCACAAAGCAAATTTTAGGATAAAAACAAACAGATCTGACTATGTGTTTATGTTATAAGCACAGGGAATTTAGAGATTAATGCTGCCCACAGAAAGACCGTAGATGTGTTAGATGATTTAGATACCTTAAAATTAGGTAATGTGAATCCCATTGTAGGAGTTTGAGTTTTCACCATTGGCATCATGAATTGCAAGATAAGCTTTTCTTAAGTGTCATCCAAAAAGATGTTAATATGCTGCTTTGTGGATGGGAATTCTGACACATTGCCTATTTAAAAAAAAAAATAGAACAACAACCACAAACATCCCACAAAAGCTATAGAACCAACAAGCCCCAGAAACTCTAGCTAGGCAAAGATACTGAGAAGTAGTAATTTACTACTAGTAATCTGAAAAAGTTAAATAGGGAAACTATTGTTTCACTCAACTTAGAAGTGCTTTTTAAATGGAATATTTAATAACCAAATTGGAAAGCCACTCATTTGATTAAATCAACATCTGTGATCCCACTTCAACTCCCGTTTAGTCCTTCAAATAGCAGAAAACAGAATTAATTATAATTGGACAAAAAGTTTGCAGTGTTTGGATGGTTTTAAAATTGTTATTGTTGGCAAGATTTCAGGATGAGAGTTTCATGCAGTTTGATGGAGTTTGCTCTAACAGTGAATCTTGCGTTTTCACCTCTTCTGAGGTACTCTTCACTACTACCAAAATAGCTATTCTTTTATATAGCTGCTTGAAGGCATACATTAGTCCTAAGATTTATTTTTCATTTTAAGGAGATAGTTATTTATAGAAATCAATTACATCACAATACAGAACTCCATTTCATATTTCTAAATAAAACTGCAGTTTAAGAATTGTATACTCTGAACTTTTGAAACTCTATCTCCATTCATTTGGAGTGATGTGTTTAAATACATGGTCTATTCTAAAGTAAAATTTTTTTTTATTAAACGAATCAAAGACAATACAAATCCCAATAAGGAACAAAAAAGATTTAAAATGCTATTTGATGAGATGGATTTTTTTTTTTCCTCTGTTTCCAAAAATGTATTGCCATTGCTTTCTGTGTAAAGACAATAAATCACAAGGGAAGAAATTCTTGTTTTTCCTGGTACCAAGTCCTATCTTTTGTAAATCCCCAGGTGTGTGTGATAAACCAGATCCATCAAGATTTTTATGAGGAAAGTATGCCATACAATGTGCATACTCCACAAGAGAGAGCTTAAATTGCCCTGATTTTAATATGATGTCTAACTGAAAATACATTTTTTTTCCACGTAGCATTCTGTTGATCAACTGAAAAATTAGGTTAAAATCTGAAGTACATTCTGCAAAGCATTGCTATATGAGAATGTAAGCAAGCTTGCACTTAACAAAATTAACTGTGTTATTTGTCAAAATTGCTGTTAGGACAGCTATATAGCTGTCTGGGGGAGAACTTGTAGGGTAGGGTTGATGGTTGGACTTGATGATCCTAAGGGTCTTTTCCAACCTGAATGATTCTATTCTATTCTATTTCTCAGTACAGTTCTTTGAGAGAGACCAGAGACATACAGGGTATATGAAAAGGTATAACATTTTTAAAGCTTTTATATTCTTCATTATTGTGTGGTACAAGTTGGAAATGTTTCATTTCCAACCAGCCATGCTATTTGTCTGTACTTTTCTCAATGAGTAGAGAAGCAACTGTTGTTAAGTGCAGAGGGACTATCTCTGCTAATGAGTTGCTCATGTGTGTGCCAGATGTTGTCTATTTACAGCAGCTGTAATGTTGGCATAATAAGCACAGTTCAATAAAATTCAACTTGAATGCAGAAGAAAGATTGATTTTCTAAGCTTTTAACAGATGTCTTAAACAGAGCATTTTACTTGAACAGAAACATTAAACACACAAATGTGGGCCATAAAAGGGAATGCTATTTCTTAGTGCATTTCTGAAATTAGATTTTGGATTAACTACAATAGTTTGTCTATTGATCTCTGTACTCACATATTTAAACTAGTTGTCTTGGCCATTAAGTTGCTTTGTGACCTATAAAGAGAGACTCAAATGACACGCAACTGATAAAATGACAGAGATATCATAAACACTAGGATGAATAGTTAGTCATTCCTCAAAAATTTTCAGCTTCCACAGTTGCTTGAAAAATCTGATACTGACATACCAGACCTCTTGCAGTCTATTGCAAAATAGCCATTAACTTCAATAAAGCTTGTTTTTTTTTTTTTTATCAAATGTCTTCTGTGAGCATACCAAACAATGAAACACAAAAATATTTTCTTTCCTTCTTTTTTTCTTCCCCATTGAATGTAGTTTTTGACAGTTTGCCTCCTGCACGCTACAAAGACACAGTGAGCACTATACTTGTGTGGATCCAGCAGTCAGAAACTAAACTCTCCATGCCTCAGGTTGCGGTTACTGAATATGAAACCATGGAGCAGAGACTCAGGGAGCTCAAGGTGAGCAGTCAGGCTGTGGGAACAAATGTCTCAAGTGAAAACATTAGAGGAACAGAATCCTTAATTGTCATGAGTCTGCTGAAGCCTATGGATCTTGAGTGAATCATACACACTCGGGCTTTAAGCAAGGGCTTCAGGAGACAATGAATACTTATACTAATTCCTAAAGTTAAAGGATTGAAAGCATTCTTCACCATTAAATCTAATTGTATAAGATCTTGAATATGTTAAGAAAAAGCCTTTGTTTTTCCCCATGATACATAGAATATTCCTTTGACAATAGCTCTGGTAGTTAAATATAGATTTAGCTCATTTAATTTCCCCATGCTGTTGAAACAACTGTGATTTGCAAGATGCAGCACAGGCTTTGTCAGATTTCCTACTGGATTTACAAGCAGAAACAGATGTGGAACAAGTTTTGCCAGTGGGTGCAAACCTTCCCTGCATTTTAGTGTTTGATATTGTTCTACTATTAGATGGCTGATGAGCATGTTGTTTGAGGCAACTAGTAATGCACATTCAGAAATATTAAGTAGAATATAGAAAAAAAGTTAGATGCAGCAAATTTGGGATAAGAATTGCAAAGTTTTGAGAATTTTTCAAAAACTTTCAATCATAGAAGTAGTTATAGTCTGATTGTTTTTAAAGTGTAATCATTAGGGCCATAGTAAATTCCTATATCAAATTAATGAAATCTGTGTGGATTATCTCCATTAACAAGTATAAACACCTCTGGTTATATTCTAAATTCAACTAAAAAAATCTACTTTCTAGTTTGTGTGAGAAAAGCAATTCCAAATTGCTCAGTAGAATGTGTCATTGTATGTTCAACCAAAGGTGACCTACAGTTTTAGTTTTCAGTCCTTTCTTCAGCAATCTCACCTGTGTGAAACACGGAGAATTGCCTAACACATGAATCAGATACCATTTGCTTCTTATTCATAGGCTCTACAAAGTTCTCTGCAAGAGCAGCAAAAAGGCCTAAACTATCTCAGCACCACTGTGGAAGACATGTCCAGGAAAGCCCCTGCAGAAGTCAGCCAAAGATATCGATCAGAGATTGAGGTGATCCTTGGACGTTGGAAGAAATTATCAGCACAGCTGGTGGAGCAGTGCCAGAAACTTGAGGAGCTTATGACTAAACTCCAGCGATTCCAGGTTAACCAAACTTTTTCAACCTCACTTACTATGTGGTGGCTTGTGACTGTGGGACTAGCACAGAATGCACTTGTACCTCTCAAGAACCATTTATACACCACTTCAGCAGAGTGAAATTTCAAAACAGTACATAAAATGTATTAAAATGTTTGCTTGATTTTGGCGGGTGCAAGAGTTTAATTTGAATTCTGATTTTGTGTCTGTTTCTGCTTAGGTTGTTTCAATAGCAAAACCTAACTTTGATTTCAGTGAAATTGCTACGAATGTGCCTTTAATTACCTTTCCAGTGTAGCTGAAGTACTTTTCCATGCAGCAGAAGTAGCTGTAACCAGATTGACTTGCATGGATTCACTTGCATAATTAACGTAATTTTTAATATGGTAGTATCTTGAGAGCAGTTACCAAAAAGCAAACATGTATGTAACATAAACAATTGTGTGAATTCAATTTAGAATTACAGCACTGGAATCTTACATTGTTTCTCCTATTCTGAGGTTCTCACATACTTATTTATAAATTCTCAAATATAATTATTTATAAATTAGATGTATCAGCATTTCAGAGGATGTCTATGACAGATAGGATTTAAAATAAGTCCACTTTAAACATATTCCCAGTCTTGTATAATTTCAAGGGACAGGTTTCACAAAAATAGGGAAAGTTTTTTGAATTTTTAAAATACTTTTCTCTCCTTGCAAATGAACACTTGCATACTGATGGGGGATATTGCAAAGAAAATTTGAGAGGTTGAGGTCCTGCATCCATACTCAAAGCTGTGTTTTCTCAGTGTTGTCTCTCTGTATTTCCTCTACTTACATCAAATATTTCTGTCCTTGGCTTTACTTTGCTGGTAGTAGGACATGATGCATGATTAGCTGCATGTTGTGAATACAATAGCATGTGAATTGTAATTGTTATTTTCAGCTTAATTCAATAGAGTTTTCTGGTCAGGAATAAATTTTCTGTCAAAGTATTCTTACACTTCTGCTTTTGTAGAGGAAAAAGAACTTTTCAGAGAAGAAATAAAGTACTCATTATTTTGCTACACTTCACCGGTTTTTAGATAAGCAAAATGGACCAAAAAAGGAGAAAACATTTTATCAGTACCATTTGTAAAGTATCTATTGAAATGCCATATTGTTCTAAATTTTAACTTTGGCTCCATAGCTATGTCTCTGATGTTTGAAGCTGGCCATGACATCAAGTTTAATGGTATGGTGAGATAACCTTGGCCAGCAGCCAAACACCTCAGCTGCTCTCTCACTTCCTGCCTTCAGCAGGACAGGGAGAAAATAGGATGGAAAAGTTCCTGGGTTGAGATAAAGGCAGGAAGGCAGGGAGATTGCTTACCAGTTACCATCAAGGGCAAAACAGACACAACTTGGGGAAAACTGAAATAGATTTGGGTAGTGAGATGCAAAGACAGAAATAAAACACCTCTGCCCCTCCCTGTTTTTCCTAGTCTGCACTCCATTGCTTTATTTTTGTCTCCTCTCTCACCTAGGGGCACAGGGGAATGGGAAACGGGCGCTGCAGTCAGTCCATAACAGCTCCTCTCTGCTGCTCCTTCCTCCTCACTCTTTTCCCCTGCTGCACCATGACCTCCATGGGCTGCAGGGAGACAACCTGCCTCACCGTAGTCTTCACCACAGGCTGCAGCAGAATTTCTGCTCTAGCAGCTGGAGCACCTCTTCCTCCTCCTTCATGCACCTTGGTGTTTCAGGGCTGTTTTTCACTTTTTTCTCTCCTTCTTTGTCTATCTGGCCTTTTTGCCCTTTCCTAACTGTATTATCACATAAGCATCACTAGCTGACCATTGGATAAGGTGTGCCCTGTGATGGGTCCATTAGAGGCAGCAGGAACAGACTGTGTCCAGTACAGGATGGCATCTGGCCTCTCCTCACAGAGGCCACCCCTGCTACCAAAGCTTTGCCACATAAACCCAGTATAAATGGAAAAAATGGAAAGTTATTTTATCAATCGTATAATAAAATATGTGCAACTTCACAAAACAGAGCAACACACTTTGCTTGAGAAAGTATTTTTTATTTCTGCCCTGAATTTTCTGGATCGTGGTTTAGAGGCTCCTTCACTGCTCTTAAAGAGAGAAAGTCCTGAACATCATGACCATGCTCTGTAGAGCATGTATTTTTAAAGCTATGTGAGCTATTGTTGCATACAAATCTTAGCCTTTATATTTATTGCTGAAGTCACTGTAGCACACAGTTAATATAAAAGTCATTGTCTTTTCAGCTCCTTGAATGACTTCTCTTCCAGATGATTGTTTAGTTGTTGCAATTTATGGAATGCATCAGCATATGATACGATAAAATCAATGTCAATAAATAAATGCATTTACAGTCTGATTAAAAATGCAAGTCATACATTCAGTCCTCACTGATAGCTGGAGAGTGATCTCTCTTTAAGTAAATCCCATCAGATTAATCATTTGCACCATTAATGAACTAAAAGTATTCTTGTAGAGGTATAAAAGTTTCATCATGAAATATGATTCTGAACTATTTTTACTGACTGATAATGGAATGCACAATAGACGCTTCAACAGTGTTTTGGTAATAGCTATTCTGAAATGTACTGGTTATTTCTGTATGATTATTTTTATTAATTCAGTTCATTTTCCATAGTAGCCTGTTATTATTAAATATATCAAACACATTAGGGAAATGTCCCCTTTGGTTATCTATCTCGTAATAGTGGCTAAGGCATTTTTGTACACATTTTGGGGCGCAGTCTGTATTCTAATGAAATATCCTTTTTTATGCATTAATTTAACTTTGTATTCAGCATATATTAATATGTACTTCGCTGTTGATGAAAACAATGCGATGACTGAATGCTGTATCATTTGCCTTTCAAATTTTTGCCATTTATAATTTTTTATTTTAACATATGCATCTAATTGTTTACCTAAGGTGGCATTTTAGGGTAATCTTAAGTGACATTTAAAAAAATCTCTTTCTACCTTTCAAGGTACTAGAATCATAGAATCATAGAATGGTTTGGATTGGAAGGGACCTCAAAGATCATCTAGTTCCACCCACCCTGCCGTGGCAGTGACACCTTCCATTAGACCAAGCGTCTCAATGCCCCATTCAACCTGGCCTAGAACACTTCCAGGGATGGAGCATCCAAAACCCTCCTGGGCAACCTGCTCCAGTGTCTCACCACCCTCAGATTATCTATGTAATGTTGCATGGGACTAGTAGCATTCAGTCCATTGAAGCAATTGATGTTCAGCTTTTTTTATTAATTGCAAGGATTATTTAAATACTATGGAAATCAACTTAATGATTACAAATATTCTGGTGCTAGAAACAGTAACTGAGAGTCAGTCTCTGGAATTAATCAGTGAGTCATTATATTATTTTAGTTTCTAGTGTGACTCTGTTTCAATTACTGTTTCAGTTACAATTTTTTTTTCATTTTGCGTAGTAAGGGAATTTTTCTGTGTTGTGTTCTGGTAGAGAAATTGACAATAGAGCATGCAGCTTCCCAAAGGATCCTGAAATTTAAGTTGAAGCATGGGAGGACTTGATAGGTGAGCCTGGATTGATTGCCAAGTATGAGTAGTCTGAAGCCATACAAGCAACCAATGAACGTGCATGCAGCATCTTAACACAAATGGAAGGCATAAACTTGAGAGTCAGAAAATCGCCCTCTCATAGACACATTAAACTAGGGCAACAATGGTCAGAGTGCTAAAGAGTTAATGACAGTCCAGATCAAATTGGTTTTCCTTGTTTGCCGTGTTTGTATTTTTTAGACAATTCAATAATCTTGAAATTACATTGTGATGGATTTTAGTCATAGTGCCAGGAAGAATTACAGTATTGCCAGTCAGGTTCTATGCAATATGATAAAATGGGGTTTTTTTTAATAAACAGAATGACACTAAAACACTGAAGAAGTGGATGGCTGAAGTGGACGTTTTTCTGAAGGAAGAGTGGCCTGCACTTGGTGATTCAGAAGCACTGGAGAAACAACTTGAGCAATGTACGGTGAGTATTACCTGCCTGCTTGGCAATTATTTGATTCTTCTCTATGAGCCTAACTTACACAGGAGCTAAAAATAAATTCATATTGTAAGGCGGTTATCTTTTGCAATATATTTGAACCTCTTGCATTTCCTATGTTTGAAGGGAAATTATGTTTAAAAATTGGAAACTTTAATACAGAGAGGAGGCACAGAGTGACTGTATCATTATGTATTTATAGCAGGAGGAAAACATTCAAAAAGGGTACTTGCAGCAAATAATGAGTTAGTAGCCTCTTAAGATAACTGTTTATTTACTTTGTTGAGTTTACAAACACTGCATGTTTATTTGTTGTAAACTGTATAATCTGTGCCAGAAGATCTTTTCCTGTGTTATTATTTACACATGATTTAAAAGCTTTTCTAACTGTACTGAAAGAACTTGCAGGTATTGTGAGGTTCTGTTCGCTAAGCTTACATGTTCCAGGATTTTATCTCAGCAGAGTTTTAAAGCAGCATGAAGTGTTGATACTTTCATCATAGGGTTTACAAATTCTTCTGCCTGTCCCAGTCCAGTGTGTAAGTGCAGTGAATCTTGTAATCCATGATAGTCACTGTCTATATGTTCAGTAGAATTTAGCAGTTCAGTAAATGTTCTGGCAGGATGTGTAAATATTATGAAACATATACATTGATCTTACAGAACTACCAGCTTACCAGACTCACTCTCTTACCTCTTATTTAAATAAAAATTATTATAAATTATATAGGACAACTCTTACTTCTACAGAGTAGTAAATTACATTTAACTCCTTTAGAATGTCACCTGCATTTATGAAGAATTTGCACAAATATTAGCTATTACTGTCAAAAATATAATAAAGACACCAAAATCTTCATCTTCTTTTGTGTTTACATTTCCAGCCTTTTCCCCTGTGTAGGAAGCCCAGGTAACATTTGCAGCACTGAAGAAGGCTTTAGGAAATAAAATTAGAAGTGGCACTTTAGAACTACCTCAGGGCTTAAATAATATTCAACCACAAATAAAATTCTAATAACTAGACATAACTAGAGAATATCACCATTCAGCTCATTTTAAGGAAGTTATCAAGGGAATTACCAACCCAAGCGTAAAGCTGGCATAGTTAGCAAGATGACTTCACAAATAATTTTCCACCATTATGATGGGATGCACTTTCACAAGTGTAAATAAAATATCTAGGCATTTAAATAGATATATGCAATATAACATTATATATGCCTATCTATATAATATATGCATAACATTTGAAACTTACATAATATATATTTTGCAAATGAACTTTATCTGATATAGCATAGTTTACCACATTACAGCTGCTCATTCCTGATTAATTTATTCTTATAGTTGTCTGTTAATTGTGCTCATTTGACTCGAGATCTGGACCAAACACATGTTAGAATCTCATGTAGACACATTTTCATAATGATAGCATATCTGAAATATTGTGTGAATACTACTTGTCTAATCTTCTGCTATTCCTCTAGGCTTTAGTAAATGATATCCAGACAATCCAGCCCAGTTTGAACAGTGTTAATGAGGCTGGGAAGAAAATGAAGAGTGAAGCAGAGCCAGAATTTGCTTCCAGAATAGAGAAAGAACTAAAGGATCTCAATGTTCAATGGGAACACATTTGCCAACAGGTATCTAGTGTCCCACTATGACTGTTTATATAAATTAAAAATCAGGTTTCTCTCTGAAAGAATTTGTCCATCTATGCATATCCAGTAGATATGAAACTGAATTTAGTTGTATTTGGTTCATAATAATTAAACTATTTTAGACATTTTATTTAGCATGTAACAGTACATATAAAGTATATTTTTTTATATTGTAATACAATAACTTACTACTTTTATAGCAATGTTATATACTAATACCTTAGACCTTAACAGGAATGTAATTTATCACTCCTGCAAAAGTAGCTTTTTGAAAGTCATACACAGGCAAAAAATCAAGCTCTGTATTTAGTGTTAAATTTTCTTTTGTGTCATTGTACTCATATGTCATTACTCTAGATGAAATAAGACACTAAAGCAGTGAAGAGTTCAAAATTCAATAACTTGGAATTATGAGTATGTGCACAGATACAAGTATGTAAATTACAGTCTCCAATGGTTACATGAATTTGAGAGACTGGGGCATATCAGGAAAGGACAGTTCTTTTAATTAAAGATGTTCTTAATAAATAATTTTAGCAATTAAGGAAGCTATAAATTACTATTATTTAACTGATAGCATTTGGATTCCCATTCTTTATGACAGTTCAAAGGAAATGTCTTTCATGTTATATATTTTTACATTTTTTATCTACTTGCTCATTGGATGGTCTACCTTTTTAATATGTGTTTGCATAATGGTAAGACTATTACTTTTCAAGGTGGTCTAACATTTTCTAAAATTACTGTTTTTCACTTTACATGTGAAAAATAGCCTCTGAATATTTTTCTGATAAACATAGTTCTTTAAAAAGTTAATCTTTGAAATATGTAAGAAATTTTGTTGATGCAGTTCTGCAGTCATTTTCCTTTGACTAAAATGAAGTTTTTAATCACTTTTTTTGGTAATAGTAATAAGTTGGATATCTTTGTACTTCGCTCACAAAAAATTTCAAGTAACGCCATATGACGTCCCTGAAAATCTCCCTGTAATAGCTGCATTCAATACACAGCACAAGTTACTGCCTTTCAGTGGGCATTTCTAATACAACTTCTTCAGTAATAGCTATTAAAACATGTGAGTAATAAATATAAAAGTCAGTTGGGTCTGTGGAGATTTCTTGAAAGATTTGGAAAAGTTAGCTTCAGTTGATATACATGCAGTCATATATGTCTGTGAGAGCTAACAATTGGTATTCAGGTACTCTCTCCAGTGGTGGTAGATTGCCCTCTCTTCTGGTTTTGTGACTGAGGAAGAGGCAATTTTGCAGGGCTACATATTGTTCTGCTTTTGTACTTGTTAAACGTCACCGTTTTATTGTTACTCTTTTTTGTTCTGTAAAACGACATTTATGTAGAGCAACATCTACATTTAACAGCTAGTCCTCAAGGATGAGTATAGCAACTAGTAACATTCAGAAACTAAGACCAACTACTAAGACACAATTCCTCTGGATGTTACTGAAAATAAAACGTTTACTGAGATAACATCACAGTGCAGGACTTTGGAGTGATCAGTTCTGCAAGCCCAACTCTAAAAAATGTCACCAGTGCAACTGTTTTTGTTGCAGACTTCTTTATACCATTGAAAGATGACTCTGCTAATGGCTCAATCAGTTATGGACCATTTTGATAGGCTAATGCACAATTCATAGGATCATAGAATGGTTTAGGATGGAAGGGTTCTTAAATATCATCTAGTTGTAGTTCTATACATGAGGTATATAACATAAATTATGTGACCTCTATGTAGTGATTGGCAAAGGATTTAACAAAAATATTTTTGTTCCTTCCAGTAGAGACTCCTTTTTTACTTACCTATTTTTAGAAAATAGGATTTTCTGAGAGATTCAATAATGACTTCATCAGTAGAAGATATGCATAGTGCTTTACTCTCTACCAAGTTGCGTGCCAACTGGTTAGAAGGTCATCTGACTTTATAGCTCAAGAGCCTCTGGTTCCATTCTTGCATGCACTTTCAAGGTCTCCTGGGATTGTTCGTTTCTATATATTTTAGAAGATAGTCCCTAGATTATGTTTTTTTCAGATTTGTTTTCCGATGATCTCAGCATACCATGTAGAGCCTTGTTCTAGGATCATTGAAAACTGATTCTGTACAGCAATGATTCACTAGAAAAAGATTATATGCATGTGTAATACTTTCTCAATTGCCTGTTATTAAGATCTTTCTAATTACTTGTTAACATCTGCTTAATTACAGCAATGTTATTAGCATAGGATACAGTTTGGTTCTTTTCAGGCTAAAATATTGTCAAGTTTGTACAGTAGCCTTGCTTCAAGTACCATGTAATCTTTTCTTTCTTAAAGGCCTCTGCTAAGAAAGCAGCATTAAAAGGTGGTTTGGATAAGACTGTGAGTCTCAGAAAGGATTTGTCAGAGATGCATGAATGGATAACACAAGCTGAGGAAGAATATCTGGAAAGAGATTTTGAGTACAAAACACCTGATGAATTACAGAAAGCTGTTGAGGAACTGAAGGTAAAAGATGAACTAATTCCTTGAGCTGTATCCCAAGATATTTTTGAAGCTTTTGTTGTGAAGAAAGTCTACTCTTTCTTTTAGGAAGGTACCTTTTGAGATCTACTTGTTAGCATAAATTTTAAAGTAATAGGCAGCTTGAAGTAATTTCTATTTGGAATATGTTGGAAGGTATTTAATCTTTCACAATACTGCATTGTTTGTTTTTTTTTCTTTGCTTTATTGGATACTTGATTTTTATGCAGCTTCAACATTCTTTTACTTAAGGAATAATTCCTAAGAATCAGGTCTTAGCAGAAGTTGAATGATAGAATGAAATCAGTTTTATGTCTTTATATTGGAGATTGAGGAAGAAAGAAGATTTAGGACTTAAGGATGGATATTGGTATGTAACAACTATGCATAATTTATTATTTCTTGAATATAGAAATATAGGAAAAGCATATTTTGATCTCAGTTAATAATTTTTCTTTCATGTGGAATGAATATGGCCTTTGGACAAAAATGCTGATTTGTGATACATGCTCAAATACACCTTTGCTCAGCCACTGGATGTGGGCTTCATTTTTATTTCATAGGTGAATTGTTTGGCCTGTGGTATTCAGGAAGTCAGCTTATATGGCCTTGACAATAAATCCAACGTTTTGTTCACAAACTCTTCATTCTCCATAGGGTTTTGCCAGTGTTTGAAAGTATCTGACTGTGCAACTAATGATCTCTTTATTTATTGACAGAAATAACTTGATGACAGTCAGAATATACAGAATACATGGAAATATTTGGAATAAGTTTGATTCATTTTAAATAAGATAAATATATAGAAAGTAAGCATTTACTCTAGAGATACAGTTCTTTTTTAGTAATTAAATAACAAAACTCAATTTTATACAGTGTATAGTTTTAGACACAATCCCCATTATGGACTTCCTAGTGAATATTCTGTACTTCCAACTCAACTACAGGTATATGTTCAAATTGTGACACCTTGACCTATGCAGATAACCAGATCATTTGTCATGCATCCCTTCACCTTCTCCTAATGATCCTTTCCCCAAAGGCTTGCAGCCACGTCTCCTGTAACACAACAGGCAAAATCTGGACCAGAACTTTTTATTCATCCTGCAGCTCATTTCTTCCCACTGCTAAGGAAAAGGAAAGCCAAGAGCAACCTATTAAACTTTCTCTGGCAATGGTAGGCTGATCCCAATTATTCTGGTTCATGGACTTCGTCAGACCCAGAGAGAGATAAAGTTACCAGGAACAAGGTTTTGTTTTAGTTTTTTTGGGACAGGGAGTTCTAATCTTCAATTCCTGTGAAGACCAGTACACACTGATGACACTTTGTATACTATCACACTGTTTCCAGTACTGATATGAGTCCAGTCATAGATGCCAACCCATTGTAAGCATGCAGAGGAAACAATGCTAAGTATGACAAGCTTACATCTTATTAATGAGATGATGTAACAAGGGGGAGAGTAGCAAAAGGTGGAGGTAGAAAGTTCAGAATTGGATTGATCAGTTGTTGTGGTTACGTAGGCTAAACCAGGGAAAACGTGGCAGATAGGTTGTTCCAGATCAGTTATATAGGATTTGTTAATTACTGGTTTCAATTTGCCATCCATTTGTGGTCTCTCAGATCTTTATATTTCCTCTGTCTGTCCTTTGTTAAAATTCTTTGCCTAGGATCTAACACAGAAAGTGCTGCTTAGGACATTTTGCCTTTTTTTAATGTTAGGTTAATGTTCACTGGTGTTGATCTGTAAAGTGAGAGAATAAAATCAACATTAGTGATCTGGTAAAAGTGAAGTATACACTGGAGAAAAAAATATTTTCTGAATTTCTCTTTAAATGCAGGTTAATGATGGTGGCAAGGAAAGGAAATTCAGACAAAAGTATTTTCCTTTTTCTGTCTTGCTGCTTGTGATTTTACCTTTAAACCTGGATACGTTAATTAGTAACACAACAGGATTTTTGTTATTTGTGGTTCATAAGATATTGTGGTAGAGGCATTTGGAGCTTTTCCTGAAACAAATGAAAAACAAACAACTCTTTTCTGAGTAAAAGAAAACTAATAGTTGTGAGATATTAAATTGTATTTGCTACTGTGTCCTGGCAACAAAATGAAAAAAGGAGTTTTTTGGATGCATTCAAACTTGTGTCAGAAAGTCTGGGAATTAAATGACTCTTAGTGTTTTGTTTTTATTTTTGTTTTTATCCTTTGACAGAATTCTATCAAAGACAATTCTAACAGTTATTAGAAGTGTTTCCTTCTTAAACCAGGATGACTTTTTTTCCTTTTTTTTTTTTTAGAGAGCAAAAGAGGAAGCCATGCAGAAAGAAGTGAAGGTGAAACTTATTACTGATTCTGTGAATAATTTTATAGCAAAAGCTCCACCTGCAGCTCATGAAGCTTTGAAAAAGGAGCTTGATGTTCTAATTACCAGCTACCAGCGACTCTGCAGCAGATTGAATGGAAAGTGCAAAACATTGGAGGTTGGATATCTTGTCAGTCATTGTATTTATAGCCATTCTAATTGCAAAAGTAAAGTAGAGAGCAAAGATATTTTATCATATGGAATAATGAGTAGCCCAGGTGTCATGGTTTGAGCCCACCCAGCCAGGCAAGAAAGCAACCACACAGCTGCTTGCTCACTCCTACCCCACTCCAGTGAGATGGGAAGAGAAAATACAACAAAAGGCTTGAGGGTCAAGACAAAGGACAGGGAGGACTCACCAATTATGGTCACGGGCAAAAGACAGACTTAACTTAGGAAAACAAAATCAACTTAATTTGAACAACAAAACCACCACCAATTTATCAATTGACTTAGAGTAGGACAGTGATAAACACAACTGGATCTTAAAAACTTCTTTCCCCTACCCCTCCTTCTTCCCAGGCTCTCTGCCTCTCTTTCCAGTGGTGCAAGGGGGCAGGGAATGGGGGTTGTGGTCAGTCAATCCCATGTTGTTTCTGCCACTCCTTCCTCCTCAAGAGGAAAACGCCTCACAGTCCACTGCTGCAATATGGCATCTCTCCCATGGGAGACAGTTCTCCATAAGCTTCTCCAACTAGCCTGGGTCTCTACCACATAGAGGGCTGTAGTCCTCCCAGCAATGGACCACTCCATCTCAGGCTTCCCTCACAGTCACAGACATCTTCAGGAACAGTTCCCTACTCCAGTGTGGGGTCCTCCACTGTCTGCAGGTGGAATCTGGTCAACCATTGATCTCTAAGGTCTGCAAAGGCTCAGCTTGCCATCTCACCATGGGCCAAAGGGGAATGGCTGCTTCAACATGCCTTCCCATCTCTTTCCTTAAGCACCTCGGTGTATGCTTAGTTGTCTCTCTCAAGTCCCACTCCTCTTCTAAACAAAAGAACGCTCACAACAAAAGAGCTTGCCCAACAAGTTTTTCCCCTCTTAACTATGTTATCGAAGAGGTGCTGATTGGCTCGGCCTTGGCCAGAGGTGGGTCCGACTTGGAGTCTGGGAGCTTCTTGAAGCTTCTTACAGGAATGACACCAGTATCCCCCTCCCTCACTACCAAAACCCCACCAGACACATAGGCAACACGGTAAGACTGACCTCACTTTATGAGCCATATGCCAAATACGACATGGTATAAGCCATATACGTAAATCTTTTTGAGAATCATATGTGCTAGAGAATCATATTAAAAGAGAAGCCTCAGATATGGCTCTTAGGTGGGAGATAATAATGGCTGCTCAGGGTTCTTACCTCTCCTGAGATTAAGCCAAGCATCTGGCTTCTGTAGCAACTCTATGCCATTGTCTTCCCCAGCTCTTCTTTCTTCCATGGCTAAGGATTTTGGTTAAATGGCCCTGAAGCTGGACAGGTCATGTTATCTCAGCATGGGAGCAGCATTTGAGCTGCTGGCAAGCCGATTGTCTCATGCATTTTAAATTGACCCTGTCATTTTGGCCAACTCCGTTACAGATTTTTGCCATAGGACTATTTACATATTATACAGTGGTCACAGTGAATTAAGTACGATTTTTTTGTTGCTGTAAGCTAACTTGCAGTAGCTAACTTCATACAGGACAATAATATACCTGAGTAAAATTTACTTCTTCTGAATTTCACTGTGTAATCTAAACTGGTAATCTGTAATTCCCCTGATCATTGATGGTGTTGTGTGGCAGTATCCCACCTCCTTATAGACGAGACACTTACATTTTATATGGCCACAGTTAGGTGATGTGAATTGCATGCTGGGAAACTTGATCTACAAAGAGCCTGATGCATCTCAATGTTTTTTTTTTTTAACTTCTACTAACAATGGAACAATGAAAAGATGATTTGTGGAGAGTTTAAATGTTTTGCTTGTGTATAAAGTGCCATGTTTATCTACTTGTTTAAGTATCTTCAGGCAGTGTAAAAATGAAATGTTAGACAATTATTCCAGGGGAATAAGAAAATAATTTCATTTTACGGTATTATGTTTAGTACAATACCACTTAAATGGTCTATAAATTGCAGCAAATGTGATTTAGAATTAATTTCCATAGATATTTGAGTCAGAATTCTTGAGCACTCTGTTTTCAGACATTTTATGAAACTGTGCTTTAAGTAATTAATATATAAAATATATAACTAACCTTGTAATAGACATAAACCTCTAACAAGAGTCTTTAAAATTCTGATATTTTGTACATTTATATATTACAAGAAAACTTAACAGAAAAGCATGTGAAGACAAAAGATTCAAGTTGTGTTTTGAGAAGCATTCACTGTTTCATGCTATCTTCTGTGGTTCTACTCTGTTTAATTAAAATGCTTTGGTTGTGTTTTATATTTATTTGGAACATATAAATACAGGTTAAAAAAATCAATGAAATGGCACTATAACTATCAGATATAAATCATGTTGTTTTGGGGATGAAGTATAAAATGTTTTCAATGTTTTAATAAGTGAAAGTAAGCTGTGAGATTTTCAATTTCAACAAACTTTTTTTCTCTCTATTAGGAGGTATGGGCATGTTGGCATGAATTATTGTCATATTTGGATGCAGAAAATAAATGGTTAAGTGAGGTTGAATTGAAACTGAAGGCAACTGAAAATGTCCAAGGAGGTGCAGAAGAGATTTCTGAGTCTTTAGATGTAAGTATTAAGTAATATCACATATATTGATAAATTGTAAATCATATTACATTCAAAACAAGCTATGAATCAATATTATATGTGAGCAAGATGGAGAATATTTGGAAATCCTATGTTCTCACTTGATTCAGCAAATGAGATTTTGAATCAGAATCCACCTAAGTGAAACAGAGTAATTGTGTTATGCCTAATGTAATAGACAATTTTTGGTGACAATAAAATACGTGTTCTTAGAAATCATGGCCTCACTTAAGCCAGTCAAAATAATGTTGAGGACTTCAGAGAGAGCAAACTTTCATCCTAGCCCTGCAATTCTGTTTATTATTATTTAATTTTTATTCATGGAACTGTTCACATTTGTAGAAAATAAGTTAATGCTCTTAGCAGATCAAAGTGTAAAATGTTACATTGATAATGCATTTTTGCTGTTGAACTTCAGCAATTCAGGTACTCAAGCATTTTTTTATTTTTAAGTACACAAATGCATTCACTGAATTCATTGGGCATAGTCTCCTTCATTAAAATCAAGCATCCAATTTATTGCTTTGAGAAAAATCTTTCTTTGTTTTTGATAATAAGTAGTACAGAACATTTGTTGTCAAGACAAGGGACACAAATATTTTTCTTTTCTCTCTAGTTGTGTATGAAATGTGAAGTTTCTTACTTACATTTTTAAGGCTAATTGAGATTGCTCTGTAGAATCTCATTTGCGAAAGGAAAGCAAACTACTTTTTCAACCTTTTTTCAGTCTTTGGAACGTTTAATGAGACATCCAGAAGATAATCGCAATCAAATCCGGGAGCTGGCTCAGACTTTAACTGATGGTGGAATCTTGGATGAGTTGATCAATGAGAAACTGGAGAAGTTCAATACTCGATGGGAAGAAGTTCAGCAGGAGGTATGTTTAATAACTGTCCTGTCCTCCCGTTAAACAGCTTACAGTCTACTACCATTAAAAAGTTGTTATTTTGTTGGTATTGTTCACAAGCAAAGACTTACTTTAGAAGTAGATAGTTTGCATAGGTGTGGTGAGATAATTCTGCTAGGTAGCAAAGCACCACATAGCTGCTTGTTCTCTCTCCATTTCTCATGGTACGATGTGGAAGAGAATAGGAAAGGCAAAAGCAAGAAAACCCATAGATTGACATAAAGGCAATTTAGTAAGTGGAAGAAAAATAGGGAAAAAGCAAGTGATGCAAAATGAATCACCCACCAGCAGGAGACTAATGCCCAGCCAGTCTCCAAGCAATGGCAATTTTGGAAAAACTACCCCCCATCTGCCTTTTATTGCTGAGCATGACTCTGTCTTGGTCAGTTCAGGCCAGCTGTCCTGACTGTGTCCCTTGCCAGCCTCTTGCCCATGCCCAGCCTACTTGCTGGGAGGGACAGAATGAGAAAGAGAAGGTCTTGGCACTGTCCAAGCACTGCTTGGCAATCTAAAACATCCCTGTGTCATCAACATTGTTTTGGTCACCAGTCTAATACACAGCACCACATGGGCTGCTGTGAAGAAAATTAAGTCCATCCCATCAAAAACCAGTACAATAGGTCACCCTAAAATTCCAAAATTGAAGTGACCGTCTAGTGGATTTAATCTTCAACTGCATATTTAGAGATGTTTTCTCTGACAAAACTCTTATTGAGAAACAAATTATTTTCAATAATAAATAAGAGTCTCTGTATCAATAAAAGATTTTATAAAGACACTTCAATATAGAAACATGCTTAACACAAGCAGAGTCAAATCTAGCAATATGCTAGAATGGCACTCTTTGCCACAGACTCCATGCAGATGTTACTAATTCTTTGACAGATTCCACAGTGAGACAGTATGCTTTTGTGCTGGTAAATAAATTCAAAACTGTGATACTTGTATGTGAATATTTACTTTTACTACTAGGAGTTTATTTAATATACATTTGTGTGCATACTAATACAAGTGTGTGTGTATGTCTGTAATGGCAGGAACAAACAGAGTTCACCAAAGAATTTTAAGACAACCGAAGTATACATAAGGGTGTAGCTCATCTACTAGTAATTTACTAGTAAGGTGTGGACAAACCAAGTAAACACAGAACCACCTTACAGGACAAAGTAACAAGGGAGTTAAATTACAGAGGTATTCAGTGCAAATACATAAAAGGTCGTACTCATGGAGAGCTTCTGACTTCTTATACAAAATTGTAACTTTTGAGCTGACTGATACTGTTCAGAAGGAAGATCTTGGAGTTCTGAAGAAAAATATCAGGAAGATGTCAGCTCAGTGCTTGGTAAATATCAGGAAGGAATTATTAGGAAAAGACTTAGTAAAGGACACAAAGAGCCTCTTTATGATTGGAACCAGAAGGTGTTCAAAGATGAACTACAATGATGGTCAAAAGTTACTTGGTTTCAATCATATAAATGGTGCACAAATAAAGAAAAGCAGCTTCAGAAAGCAGCTGAGTGATAACAATCTACCATGACATATTTTTGTTTCTTTCATGGTGCTTCAAGTGTACTTGTTCTTGAAGATAGTGGACATAAAAACACAACAGTAAAAATTAAGGAAGTATCTTCGGCTGTTCTGAGTTTAAACTTGAAGGATGGGGAGCGAAAGAGCCTGGTTCCTTCTACTGACTACCTGGTTAATCCCATGTTACTGGACAGTGTTATAATGGAATATATAGAAGGCTTCCAGTGTGTGAAAACAGGACTTTCAAATAGTGTTGCTGAGTGATGGATGAATACCATTCAGTCTTTGCAATAATAGACATTAAATCAAAATTCATGCCAGCTGCAGGAGTTAAATGTGGAAGGTACAACATAAAGATACTGTGTAAAGTTCTGGAGACAAATTGTATGAGTATATAAGCAAAATATTTTAGAAATGCATTCACTGCTTTCTTATGTAATTAAAATATAGACAAAAAGCAGAAGGTGGAAGCCTCCCCTTCTTTGAAAGCTTGAGCTGATATTTAGTAGTCAAATATTAATGTTGAGATCTGTATAAAAGAATATAAGAGCTATAAAGAAACTAGTTCAATCTCAAATGACTCCATCACACCACTTCTTTACTGTATTTTTTCTACCAAAAAAGTTTTATTATTTTTCCACTGAAGTCTCACACACTTTTTTTCATAGCTACCTGACACCAAATTGTCTGTGCTGTTTGTGTAGTTCTATTAAAATCAAAACAGCGTGTACTCTCCTTGCATAAAAATGCATTGCAGACACAATAGTGTTATCACTATTCAACTTGTGTTCAAGGTCACTTCTACTTCAGACAGACTAATAGGCTATCCTAATATGGTTAAGTTATCTATTTTTATTTGAATAATTGTGGAGGTAATTACCAAGACAGTAAGCTCATGTGGGCAGAAACTGATATGTGAAATATTTATTCACTGTTAATAGAGCAACCAAACCAAACCACTGCCATGTGAATGATGCTGCAGGACAATACAGCATCACTACTGAGATAGAGATTCATTTTTAAAGTCAGATAATGGCTTTATGTTTGTGTGCCTTATCTTCTTTAGTTAACAAAGACTGAGCGTTTAGTTTGCTTTTGAACAGCTGGTGCTGATCGATAAGCAGCATATAACCTATCTTTACTTTTCAAGGACTGATTCACTTGGAACTCTGTATACTGGATCTGGAAAATACTGTTGCCTGAAGAACTTCAGGCTGATATTGCAAGTGGCTATCATCCTCTGTAGCACTAAAAGTAATTTTACGTCCAGTCCAGCAAACTTCTGAAATCTCAACTAGATATTCTTGAGACTATGCTTGCAAAAAACAGTGCAAAACATAACTGTTCAGATAGGCTTTACAGTAGATTCAGTTTTTATTCCTGAGGAGTGTCTTTTAATTTCTTTTAGGACTCCCCTCAAGATTACCCTTTTTTTTCTTTCAAAGAGCACACATTCATCATTTGATACAGTTTTTCTGTTTAATTCTCCTCTCAACTGGAGAAAGAATTCTTCATGTCCCATCTCCACATGATTACTTTGAAGGCTGCTAAGAGGGCTGCTTTTTCAAGTTCTGAGGCACTACCTGCCTTCAGTGTTAAGTCCTCCTTGGAATAGTTTGCGGTTTTGGAATACAGTTGATCAAAGTTGAATATCACTTTGAGTGAAATGTCAAATATTTGTAGTTACTCACTTTAAAAACAGTGTGAAGTATTATATTCAAGTTCTAACTTGAAGAAGAATTAGTTCTAGCTTGGATGGTATTAAGATTCCTGGGCCCCAAATAAATTCTTTGAATGTTAGAAAAGGTGTTTCTACTTTAAGTCTAAGCACTAATCCACTCTGATTCCAAATGGGAAATGGAGATTAACACATTAGCAATTTATGCAAAACCTACAGAGATGGTGTAATATGGCTCAGACACGACCAATAATTAGGTTAAAATGTAATGTAATTTAAACAAGAAGGAATTTTACAGTTCTAACTTTTTAACTTCACCCTGTTTTGGCATTTCTTAATAATTAGAGAGTATAACTGAGCCCCCCCAAAAAAGAGCTGATGTATTTCTGCCTTTCCTAACAGACACCTTTCCATGAGCTTTATCTTTGAAGTGAATTAATGAATTTGCTTCTGCATTTTAAGTAAATATACCCTGTAGTAAAGTCCTATAATTCTCAAAAGGTTATGTTCTGTTTTTCTCCCACAACGTAACTATAGAGTACTGCCTCAACAGCAAAACTCTACTTGTTTTTAACCATAAAACTCTTAACCAATGTCTTAGTAACTGCATGTGTGACTAATGTCATTAAATGGATAAAATGTATTATTTAAGGAAAAAGTGGCAATGTCTATAAATAGAGCTTTATAACATTCAACATCAAAGAATGAGCTATAGTCATGAGCAACTGAGCATCTCCAGCTTTCTTGATATTTGATGCCCACTCAGTGCAGAATTTCCCTTAATATGGTTTTCTATATGAATAATTTGCATTTACTATTGATCTTTGTTAAATTGTAACCAGATTTATGCAATAGTCCATATAATAAAAATTGAATGTTATGCTTAATCATAAAAATAACTAAAAATCTATAATAACCCTTAGAGACTTTAATTTAAAAATCAGTCCATAAATATTTTGTATTTTCTCTTTTATTCTGATAGTACCTAACAGCAGATTTATTCCTTGTTTTTCTTTTCCTTGTCAGCTGTCAACATTTCACTGGCTCACAAATAACTAAACAGTTGGTTATTTACCTGAGATTTCCTATTTAACAATTAACTGTCAGACAATTCCCTTTAGAGACCAAAGCCTTCAGCATTATTGACTATGATCGGATAGCAGCAATAGAGTGTCCTGCTATGTGTCCTCAGACCCATTTACCTACTGTGATGTTCCACATCCTCTTCCACAGAGGAACAGAAAAACTGTAATCTTTCAGAGAAAAAAAAACAACAGAAAAAACCAAACCCAAAACCCAAAAAAACATAACCAGAAAAACAAAACAAAACCTCCCCAAAACAGAACATCCAAAATTAAAATATTTTTATATTATAGATATATAAAATTTCAACTTTCGGAACTTTCTTAAAAAATTTACTTATATAGGTTTTCACACACAGAGGTATATCAGTTTTAAGGACACATTTGAAACTCAGGTTCACAGTTGTGTTTAGTATGTTTGTCCCTTTTTGTAAAGCCTTCTAATGCTTACCTCCATCAGTAATTGGAAGAGAGGGAGGAGCCTCCTCCATATTGCAGCATTCCCCTTGATTGAATTATAAGTATTCTACAGTGCCAGTGATAGTGTCAGGGATCTGTTTAGTGAACAGGATTAGGGTTTTGAGTCAACTGTTGTGAACTGGAAAAATATCTTACATTACACGAGTGTTTTGTACCTTTTATAAGACTATTGTGAAAACTTTTTCATTACATTTCTTGTGTAAATTGAACAGGGTAAGGGCAGAGGCTTGACTTTTTAGGAGAGCATGCAGGATGGGGTCCATTCCCAGTAAGCAATACAGACAGAAAAAATTAAAGCAGCACACATTTATATCTGAGAAAATCATCACAACTGTGAAGGTGCCATTTCTCAGCTGTGTGCTTCTACTCCCACTGCCAATATAATTCCTCTCTTCTACCACTGCATTCACATCCTGGTCTGATATCATCATCATCCAAACTGTTCATAAATTTTGGAAAAGATGTGCTTTCAGCTTACTTGGAAGATACAAAATATCACACAGGTTCTCAGGCTGTAATCAAATTCTCTCTGAGAACAATGAAAGCAGAACGTTTTGTCTTTGTGTGTGTATACATACTTTGTGTGCACATAAAGATATCACAAGCATACATATGTATTTATCTGGCTTCATATTTGTTTGAAATCTAGCCATAAAAATTCAGTCAGATTCAGGCAAGGATTTGTTATAATTCTTTCTTAACTTCATCTGCTTTAATATTTGATCAATGAGTTTGGGAATGTTTTCATTCTTCCCGTTGTATTCTAAAACTGGATTATGATATACATTTTTTCTGCTTATATCAGCATAGAGGTGACAATTTTACCTTCACTAGATATCTGTCATATGATTTTAAGACTTTTTGTGAGTTTCCATGCAGTGGTAACTGCATCATAGCATTCATGCAGGCTGCTCCTGAGGCTGGCAGCAAATTTATCTATACTTAAGCAAGTGCCTAGCTGCAAATAGTAGTTAACATGGGTCAGCAGTTAACAAAGGTTCAAAGCTTCAAGTATTGCTATGAAAGTAGCTTTTTTGGAAGGACTTCGCACCAAATTTGTGTCCAGCATATTGAATTCTCCAGAAAGCTCAGGGTCTTTCTCAGTGTCTTCTTTTAAATGCTGAGCTTTTTTGAGTATCACAACACTGCAACCCTTAGTATGAATGGAATATGCATGTAAGTTATTCCCCCCAGTTCTCCAAAGAGATCAGTAAAGGCAGAGAGGTTTTCTTCCATGCTTGCAGGAGGCAACTCTTACCCGTGGGCTGTAGAATGTTACTTATCCTGTTTCTGATATAATGTCTTTCAATCTGCTGTATAATGATGCAAATGGAAAGGTAGAGAGTGACTGTATCTTACCTAGGCTTTCATATCAGTAGTAAGGATTGCCAGGGTAATGGAAGCTGTGGTTTTTAACCCCA
Organism: Coracias cyanogaster; assembly: GCA_033124195.1. Taxonomy (NCBI): domain Eukaryota; kingdom Metazoa; phylum Chordata; class Aves; order Coraciiformes; family Coraciidae; genus Coracias; species Coracias cyanogaster. Next base: position 45,820 of record JAVSBS010001327.1, read on the forward strand.
CTGTTTTGAACAGGCTGAGAACATTGTGATATAAAATCTCAAATCAGATGAAGGTAAAAGTCATTTAAGTAGCAAGCCTTAGTACTGTACTGTGAAGTTACACTGTTTTAATGGTTTGTTTGGTAGGGTAATAATACCTTAGTGGCTCAGGTGCTTCCATTAAGATTGACAGCGTGAGTCTGATATGTAAAGCTGTTCAGTTCCACAGAAGGTTCCTGCAACTGGCAGCGATACAAGATTATCTGATCAGCTGGTTTAAAATAGCACAAAGCAGCTTACAAACACAAATATAGTAAATACTGCTTGGATCCCTATCCTCTAACTAAGTCAAACAGCTAGGAAGAATGCCCATAAGAAATAATCTTTTTCATTGTTAGAAGTGGAGCTCTATAAAAATCTGAGCTCCATGAAGAAGGTACAGCGACATCAAATATTCTCACTGAACTGCTGAGAGATATTTTTGTTCAAGGCAAGAGTTTCGTAATAGGTATGAAATCAAATTAAAGTATAGCTGGCTTACCAAAGAAAAAAAGTGTGATTTGACTTGAAAAATGGCAGGACACCTAGCAATGTTATTTAAAGGGTGCTTGCTTTATTCCTCCTCCTTTAATTCATGTCAAAGAAAATCACTTTGATCTGTGGTCAGCAGTATGCCTGAGCTTGTACAGAGAAAAACTGTATTGCATTTAAGATTGTTGGTAATTATTATGTTCTTTGTATAAAGCAGAAACTGTGCTAGGCAGAAGCTATAGTCTGAAGGGGGACACAATGACAGATGGAAAAATGTACCAGGTTATTTATTACCTGATAAATGCCATGTTAAACTGTTAAAAATAATAGTGAAAACTAATCTGTTTATGTCAAGGGTTTAAATATACATGTGTTTTAAGGACAACTGGAAAGGAGAATTTATTGTTCTGATTTGGTAAGGCATGAAGTGAGCTCCTTTGAAAGGAAAGAATGCTTCTCAAAAAAAGAGGATTGTATAAAAGGTGATAGTAGGAAACCCACTGTGGCGCTGGTGGTGAAGTAGAAACAAGAGTCAACTTTCTAGGCTAAAAGACACTGTGGTGAGAGTGATAATAGATGGAGCAAGTCCACAGACAAGACAAGACAAGGATCCATCTCTTTTTTTTCAGAGTAGGCATTGCCTTTCTTCCTTACAGCTATTTATAATTCATATAAGAGAGCTCCTTCTCAAGAGAGTCTTTATCCCTCTCACTGAGGTGGATTGTCTCGGATGAGATTGTGATGACAGTAACCTTATTCTCAGTAAACAAAATCTCTTGAATTATGTAATAAGATCAGGAAGACCACTATGCCTCAGAATGAAAGACTGCACTATCAGGATGGTTTTATTATGCAGCCTTGCCAACTTTCTCTCTGTATAGAAATCCTCAAGGCATGCATTGGTTTTTCAGGGTCCTACAATTTGAAGAACTTGTCTGTGCAATCTGAGGTTTTGTTTGTTTGTTTTTACAAAAAAGAACTGAATGGGTGGCAAAAAGATGCGCAACTTATCATACAAAAAGGTGGATGAGTCGGGAATACTATTTTTTAGTCTTAGCCTGAATTTAAAAGAAAAAAATGTGGGGAAAAGAAGTATTACATGCATTATTACTGTGAATATTGATAACATTGTCATTGTTTTTAGGCTGTAAGAAGGCAAAAGAGTCTTGAACAGAGTATTCAATCTGCCCAGGAGACTGACAAAACCCTCCGCTTAATACAAGAGTCTCTTGCTGTTATTGACAAACAGCTAACAGCCTACATTGCAGACAGAGTTGATGCAGCACAGGTCCCTCAGGAAGCACAGGTAAGTTGAACTGATGTGCTTACTGGTTTTACTGGTTTTCTCAATCAACCAAAGAGTGGTTCTCCCACAGCTCCGTATCGATAACACAGATTTACAACATGATCGGTATGAAAGTGCAAGTAAATTTTAGGTAGGATTGCTTTGAGAAGTTCAAGTTAATGTTCTATAAAGTCATATTTTCTTTCTGATTTATATTATGTACCTATCCAGAAGATGTAAAGAACTATAAATGTCATGGAAGACTATGCAGTAATTTTACGATTATAAAGACAAAAAATGTGACTTTAAAATCCATTTCCCATCCTTGAAAGTAGAAACTTATGATCTTCACTACTCTTAGATGGCTCTTTTACAGTTACATGGCCTACAGATTGTTACTAAATTATTGAAACATAGACAAAATTGTTAATTATTTCATGATATGACAATAAATGTGCTTATATTTGTTTTTATAGCTCATGCAACTTTAACAGAAACAGCTTTTCTATTTTTTTAGAAATTGAGCCTTTGCAATAAAAATGTACATATCATTCTCATTTTTACTCTTTCATTATTTCTTTTATAACATCTTCTTTACTGCAGCATTAAAATATTAAGAATACAAATTAAATAAAACCAAATGTCTCTTGTATAAAAATAATATTTTGCAATATCAAGTACAGCAACTTTTCTGTAAATTCCACCTATATTTAGGAAGTCAGATTACAAAAGTAAAAACACAACGCAAAAAGGCTACAGGGAAATTAAAAACAAATGCTTTATAATTATTTTAGAAGAGGCATTCAATTTTTTTTTTTTCCTGGCATGCCTATAGAGTTTTAAATAATTCTAAAAATGAGTCTTATATGGAGTAGCTTAGTTGATCTTAAATATATTCAGAGCTGAATATATGCAGCCCTGAAAATAATGTTTTCTATCCTTTGAAAATGAAGGTTTCTAATTTTTTGAATTGAATTATAGATAAATGTACCATTCAGTTCCTTTCCTAGTGGGTGAGTCTTTGTAGGTACATGCATATATTTTTATGTGTGTGCATATGAATTTTTAAAAGTGTATTTAGAAAACAGGATCCTATTTATATTGTTTTATTTTGAAAATGACTCAAATTTATTTACTTCTAACTTACATCTCTAAGATGAATTATTGTTTCAGTTTCAATCCTAAGCTATGTTAGCTACCAGCTGACTCTCTTGAATTAGTTTTCTTCTTGTTGGAAATATGAATAATGTAAACTATTTTTTACAAAATAGGATACAAGTAAGAATGTTTTAAAGATACATCTGTTTAATTTCTCATCTTGTAATTATGTAGCTGTAATACATAAGAAAAATTTTATATGAAAGTGTACTTTTTTCTGGTGTATTTGGGCCATTATATTGTACAATTTTCACTACTGCTTCATATATCCCATAGACACATCTGATTTATGTTCGTCCTCAAGTACAACATCGTCAATGATTAACTGACTGTGTAAAAGGAAGTAATTCAGAACTTTAACAATTGAAGTAGCATAAAACTCAACCAACCTTAATTAGTACACTTTCATTGGAAAATTTCAGCTCAGTGCTTTTGCAGAACTTGGTTTTATTCTTGATATTTTATTGTCTGATATCAAGTTCACCTGATTATACTCTATCCACTGTGGGAAAACCAGCATAGAGGCTGCTAGGTTTTTCCCTTTTGTGTTTTTATTTTAGGGTTCCAGTGGGACCTAATGAAAAAAATGTAATTAACAACTGAACAGATTTAATTTAAATATTGAAATTCTCTGAAGTTCAGTTGTGAAGTCCTTTAAAATCCTTAGAGGGAAAGGGAATAAACAATCAATTTTATGTGGGTAAATATTCTGAGTCATTCCTGTAGTGAATGGCACAATAAGCAAATACTAAATGGCCACATCTCCTGTGCAGTTTCTGCTGGTGCAGCTTTTCTGAGAGCTAAACACAGTTCCTTCATATAAGATGCCCTACAATAGTGTCTGCACTGCTAGAATGGGAATCTTTTCATTGATAATGTTGGTTTCTGGGAAGGAGTCAGTTTATCCATGCTGAGGGATTTAGCAAATTGTTCAGCAATATGTATTGCATTTCTAAAAGATCATATGGGAGAATTTATAATCAGAAAACTGTTGAAGGTCTGAGAGGTCTGAGCGTTTGCTTCAAAAATTCAAAACTTTAGAACATTGATAGGAGGAATAACCTTTTGTTCAGCTGATAAAAAATGAATCTGAGAAAACAAAATTGTATTTAGCTCCTCTTTTTAAGTAAAATGATCAATTTATTTTATTCTGAAAGTTGACATAAAGAGAATTAAGTATGTGCTGTTCAACTTCTCCTTTGGATCATTTTTTGAATGTAACTTCTGTATGCTTCTTACTCCACCATGTGGCACTGAGAATTGAATGCTAGAGAGCAACTGCCACTCAACTCAAATTTTAAGTACAATTAAAAATACTGTATTCAGACAAAACAATCTAACATCCACCACACAGAAAATCAGTTCAAATTCCTTGAGGTGTAATGATGATAAAAGGTATGGAATGAGGTCTAAAAAGTCTAAAACAATGTTGCAGAAGGAAAGATTGTTTGTGTGCTTGATCCCATGATCCCAACTGAAGTGTCTTTAATTTCTCTAAATTTACCAAGAAAATGCAGGGAATGAAGTCATCATTACAAGAATTTGCCAGTTGCTGACCTTTTTTTCAAGTACTCTTTAACAGACAGGAAGAAAATAAATCTGTACTTAAAATACTACATATATATAATAAAATATTATCCAGATAATGATTTGTAGCTTTGTTAAATAACTTCTGATGGGAGAATCTCCACTCTATACTTCAGTTTAGTCCAGATGGTTACCTGGAAGTTTTTATACTACAGGACAGAAAGTACACTTAATTCACTTCTCACCTGCATGTGACAAATCACTTGCCTGTTGGTCTTCCTGCAGACCTATGTAAAATGCAATGTGGAGAATAAATAAACAATATTGTGTTTCTGAGAAAAGCAAAAGTAATATATTTCACCTTTTCAACAAACTCCTTAAATAATGTTAGTTCTGTAGTGATGACCACTATGTGCCTGGCTATTTTCTAAGTGAAGGTGATTATTAATCTGTTTCTAAAATATCATTGTGCTTTGTTCAAAATCAAAATCAAAGTTAATGTGATGATATAATGGCAGGGTTGTTCAGTTGTGCAATGTGTTACTTGACAAGGGTAATGCCATGCTTCATATCCAGGTATTTTTTGTTGTAAGAGTTGTGTGAGGGACTCATTAATTACAAAGTTAATGTAATATAATTTGAGTTAGTAATGAAATAGTTTACAAAAAAAAGCAGAGAATAATTATAAGGTCACTGTTTTGCCTGAATTGTGTTATATCATCTGTACCATCTTCTTGTGCCACTGCAGAACTCATAGGGTTGCTGTCAAGGCCTTTTTATGCAGTAGATCTTAATGAAATTCATAATAGGAAAGTGGTGTTCAAGGCTAAATTTAGACCTTATTTTCATAGAACAAACAGTGGAAGAAACTTAATATAATTGCCCTTGTCTTCAGATCCACCACTCACTGCTGAAAGATTTACTACTCTGGCTATGTAATTTTCAGTTCTTGAGAATTAAACAGTATTCAATTGCCCAATACTAAGATTGCTTGATGTGTTTTGTTGGGGGATGTGGAATATGGACAGAAGAACATGGATGTAGTAGAGGATAGTATAACTGCTTAGTTTATTTTGTATTGGATGTTTTGCATAGCATGTTCCGCTTAAAAATGTCTATGAGAAGGGAGCAGCATATTTATGGCTGATGCCCTCCAGACTAGAGGGAAAACCTTCTATACAAGATCTCAAAAATGTATTGAGCTGGGAGCAGCTTCTGGGAGACCAGTGGGACAGAAAAGGACAGTACCCCTGGGCCAGGGCATGCAAACTCTCACTGCAGGAGTGCCTGCAAGAGCAAGGGAAAGTGCCACAGGCAGCTCTCGGGGGTTACCTACATCTCCCTACCATAGATTTTGCCTGTAGCTCAGGATGCCACTTAAAAGTTTCTGGGCAGGAAAGAAATCTTGTGAGGAAAGGACCAACCCTACAAGGTCAGAGAAAGGTATTAAAAGGTGGGATTTTTTGCTATGTATAACTCAAGAGATCCAAGTGCCCTCTCTTTAAGGAACTACCTGTGTCTAGTGTATCACTTGGTGTTTCCATAAATCTTTGCTTTGAAATGGAAAACCTTTCAATGTCTTCTGCCAAGCTTTCCATGGAGAAAATAAGACATGTTTCTTCTTGAGTATTTGGCCGTTTTTTGTCACAGAATGAAAATAACCTTTTTGTACAGGAACAGGTTTTATAAATCATTTTTTTAGTGAATTTAGTGAATCATTTTTATGCAATGTATTTTAAAGAGAAAATCAGAAGAAAAAAAGAGAAGTGTGGTTAGTTCTAACAACCTAATCCCTTTGCTGCCACAGTGTTTAATGTACTGTTTATGAGCTTGGAAGGTCCCTTCCAACCCAATGCATTCTATGATTCTATGCTTAACTTTTTTTTTGTGGATGTTTATAAATCTACTAAATTGTCTGCTCTCATTAGAGGGCATGCTTATAGAATGTATTTCACCTATTTGTTTCTCATTCTATGTTTGAGTGACATCAGGGTTCCCTGTCCCATCATGGAATGTTTAATTTCACAGAATCACAGAATCATTATGGTTGGAAAGGACCTCCAGGGTCATCAAGTCCAACCTTTGTCCTAGCATCTC
>JAVSBS010001327.1:52496-116639 GCA_033124195.1 Coracias cyanogaster
CTAAACAAGCCCAGTTCTCTCAGACGCTCTTCATAGGGCATGCTTGCCCTGCCCTGCCCTGCCCTGCCCTGCCCTGCCCTGCCCTGCCCTGCCCTGCCCTGCCCTGCCCTGCCCCTCCCCCCGCCCCCCGCCCTTTTGCTGATTCAAGACAGGAAGGAATTTTCCGAAAATTGGCTACACTGCCAGTTGTCTGCTTTTTGCTGTCAGTATAGCAAGGCTTTCTGCTTTTAACTGTTCATCTTTTTAAAAGTTAGACTAGAAATTAAGATAAATTATATATTGCATGCCTTAGGAATGAAATCCTTTCTGTTCTAGAAGTGGTCCTCATGAGAATAGGCATAATCAATGCCATCAGTCTTGTAAATATAAATAAATATAATATAGATATAAATCGATTTTTATATATTTATAATTTAGTTGATATGTAAGTGTGTGTATATAGATATATAGTTTTGCAAATTAATAATCATTCTGAAAAAATGCCAGTGATGGAAGATGAGAATCCTATAGAACACAATAATATATGCACAGTAGTATTAAATAGTTACATACACTGCATTATATTGTGATTTTCTAGAAATTAAATGAAGGCGGTTTTTACTCTTTATTATAAGACAAAATAGACAGGAACCAGTGAGAAAAGCATAAATGGGAATAACGGAAATGGAAAAAGAAAATTAGTGTTGTCTTGTGGATGTTTAGAAGAAGTTCATTTAAGAAATTCACTAGTCAAAATGCACAAAAAAAACATCAAAATGGTCATGTCAAAATTGAATGAAATGGAGCATCACAGGGGAGAATTTTGTAGAGTAGGCTTGATGGTTGGACTTGAAGATCCCAAAGGTCTTTTCCCACCTGAATGATTCTATGATTCATAGGCAGGTATTATAAATTCTCGTGTATCTGTTCAGGACTATTTTAGTCTTTCTGCCTGTGAGCAGCAGTGGCAAATATAAAAAATTCTTTCTTGCTATACCCCTTTCTAAGTTTTCTTTTAAGCTTTCCTCTAACATGTTTGTTCTCTCTTTTTATGCATTTTGATGTCAGAGTAGGTGATGCTTTATCTCTCTCCTGCAGAGCAGTTTAAAAAAGTAAGATAGAACAATTTCCATGCAATGTCCCATAATACCTAATTGTTTAAACACTACTCTTATCTGTACTGTTCTGTTCTGACCTATTCAGATAAGAACTGTTCAGTTATATGTTTTCCAGAGTGACTCTGAGGTTAAAAAATGTAAACTGGATAATACAACCAAAAATCAGTTAATTGATGAGATGCAGTAGCAAACATTTGAGATACTGGATGTGATATAGTATATTTTTCTAACATTTAGTCTTCTTCCTTGCATATACAGTTCTGACTTCCAAGACACCAAGGAATGATTTGGCTTCATGAGCCAACTAACACTGAGTCACCACCACCAATTTGGTCCATGTGCTGTACAAACACAAAAGATAATCCTGTTACAATTCTCGTACACTTCAAGGGGGGAATTTCAAACTTAGACAAGGAGAAAACAAATGCTGCAAAATAAACCATTAAATAAACCTTCTCTCTTTGATTGTATTGTACTTTTAACTGACCATCTTTGTTTTCTCAAAACTGAAACATCATATTTAGAAAAATTCTATTACTTGCTCCAAATGCTGGTGGCCATTCAGTAAATAGCCTTGACAAGGAGAACGCAAAATATGAAAAATAGAAAATGTACAAATGTCACTTTGATTTTCAAATGCTTTGTTTCAGAAAAATATTTTATTTTCTAAATAGTAATGGATAGTTTAGACTCATAAATATATTTTTGCAATTAAATGTAGTAATGACAATATTTTTTGTATTTTTTAAATCTTTTTCTCTTACTCTTTTTCTTACTTTACATTTTACTCTCTTTTTCTTACTTTACATTTTCAATATAACTTGTGTCAAACTTTGAATGTAGTGTTTTAATATACAAGACATTATAATGTTATACAAGTTATTCTAACTATGTAATGCCCCTCTAAACTAGACAGTATACAGTGTACATAGCTTCATACTAATCTATGAAAATTTGATTATATATTCATTTTTACTTATAATCAAACTTTAAAGAATCAAATTGTAATTTTAAAACCCCTTTTCTTCATTTACATAATTCTTTGTAGTCTTTTAAACTAAACAGTATTTATTACTGTAGTATAAGTTAAATGCATGTGCATATATTTAAACTTGTAGCTAGTCTTTAGAGTATTTGAGAAATGCTTGTATACCATAGCAAAAAAAAAAGGAAGATTAAATCTAAAATCAATGTTTCATGCAGGAGTAATGGCTTCAATGACCTTTCCTGGTGGGAACATACCTTGTCTTTACTTCATAGGGAAATTGTTAACTTGTCTAGCAATTCTGCTAATAACAGTTTCTCATTTTCTAACAATTTGTACACAAAAATATGTGAATCACTCTAAATTATGTTTATCAATATACTTTATGGGAATTCTTTTCCATTGCATTGCACTGGCCAACACTGCTTAATTGTTTCTTGTAAGGTTGATTTATGGTGAACGAACAAGGCTGGTATTTTTGTTGTAAAGCTCTGATTGCACACTGGATTTGCAGACACACCAGAAATGTGTGTTGGAAAATGGATTAAGTTACTGTATTAATGAACGACATGTCATTATCCATTTAGCATATCTACAAATACTGAACATAAATTCTGGTCAGTAATATGCCACAAATTGTATACTGCTTCAGATATAACACAACTCTGTGATTTTAAGATGTTGTTATACTTACTAAATACTTTGATCAGTTTTCTCTCAGCTTGCCTGTTCATCACGCTGTGAAAATAATGAAAAAGAGAACAGTGAAGCAAGTCACTTTTCTATTTGTATTTTTCTTTTCTATGATTAATTTTTATTTTTCTTACCAATGAAAATAGTTGTTTTCCTTCAGAAGAAAGAAATTTATATGGTTTTTTTGCCTACAATTTAATCACAATTTTCTTAGCAAGCTTATATCATTAGTGTCACAGTGTCAGAGTTATATATGTTTAAGCAGGAGAAGAAGGTTTTGTTATGATCAAGAGAAACTAAACTGAATAATTTACAGGCTGGTGAACAAGTAATTCTTTGAATAATTTCCTCTAATGATCTGGTATGTACTGTAGTACTTCTGTTTAATATCTTTCAAAATCAACTGTTCCAAATAATTTAATGGCACAAACGTTTTCTTCAAACTCTGCTGATTACTGTCTTTGTTTTTCAATAGAAAATACAATCTGAATTAACAAGCCATGAGATTAGTTTGGAAGAAATGAAGAAAAGAAACCGGGGTAAAGATGCTGCCAAAAGAGTGCTTTCTCAGATTGATGTGGCACAGGTATGCAAATTTTATTTCCTTCATTTTTCTTTCACTCATGCAAACAAACAGCATGAGTAGTACAATTACTACAATATGAAGTGTTCTTAAGTTGTCTCTTCTGTTTTAACTACTCCTTTCTAGCCAGGAGATTAGAGTGGATAAAGTATAGCATCCATATTTTCTTACTGCTCATTTTTGTATTACAACCTGCCTATCTAGTTTGCAATAGTTCTAGGGTACACAAAGCTGATGTAACCAACTGCTAGGGACACTACATATAAGGAGTGTTTTGAATGTGCTGTGGTTGTAAGAAGTAAAACTACAGTGACACTTTTTGGTGTGCCTTTAGAGGTACTTGAAAATATTTACAGTTTAAGGTATGTTGAAATATTTGGTAGAACTGCATTTGAAAGACAAATCTATGCTAAGCAGTGCATTGTAGTAATCAATTTAAGATGTAAGCTAATGTATTATTTCATCTTGCTCAACAGACATAAAGAGGCCTGTCTGAAATTGAAGACAACTTAAGTAACGCTTTGGAACAATGTAAATTTTTTCCCATTAGCCTGTGATGGGCTCTTGACTGTTTGGTGCTTTTGTTTTTGGCATTAGTGTCAAAGTTCCCCAGGCTGCAAAACAAATTATCATAATTTGCTAGGAAATATAAAGAATTTTATTATGGTATCAACAGTAAAGTAGGCCATCTTTTTCTTTGTCAAATATTTCTAGGTATCTTAGCTCCAGTTTTATATTTTGATATTGATAATATTAATGGCTTCTTAACAGTTAATTGATTTGAAATTAACAAGTTAGTATTTATTTTTAAACTGTTTCCTCCTATTCTACAGGACTAGATTTTCTTTGTTGAGAAGATTTGTATTTTCTTACTTTTCTGTCTTCCTTCACACTGACTCTCCTTCTATGGTCTCCATGGCAGCTGTGATGTTGCCCTTGTTTCACCAGTGATATGCTGGCATCAGATAACTTTGTATCTAAATGTTTATAAATTCAATAGCATGCAAGGGAGCACTACCCCTTTTTAGGTGCCTTTTTTCTCTTTGTACAGATATTTTCTTAATCAAAAGACATCTCTAGATGACCATATGCATCAGTTTGAGTTTTCACCAATTGGTGGGGTAATTTTGAGAATCTACTTTGCTTACATTAAATAAAATATGGACAAAAATTAGCAAATTTACAAACATAATGTAAATTCAAGTACCATAAAAGGTAAAACCTGAACCAATTGTTCCAAATATTTATAACTATATTTGATTTTAGGCCAGTGAACTCTCTTGAATTATCTTCCATCACTGTGCAGTACCTTTAGTGATAACACATTTCACAAGATTTTTCTTAACATTTTTTTCCTAAAGGGCATTATCACTTATAAATAAATAAGTTTCTTTTGTTTTATGCTAGGTAAAATTTCTAATTTGACATATATTCACTCTAATATTAGTTCAATTACCAAGACAAAAAGCAAACAATTGTAAAATGAATAATTGCAGTGATATTTTGAAACAGCTGTTAAGTAAGCAAATTTATCCTGGCTTTTTGGATTACTGTAGGTTGAGAGATAAGTTCTGAATTTTAAATTTAAGTCAAGAAGGGTGATTAGCAAAATAAAAATCTATGTCTGACTTAGTAATTTAAGACCTAGTTAGTCATACTAGGCTAAGAATTGTTACATGAAAGTGAAACCTTGTCTGAGGATGGGCTATTTTTGGAAATTCAATAGTAAATTCTTTGTGGGAAGAAATTATGCAGCAGACAAATTACGTTCTTGTTTCTCTGTTACTTTCGTCTGTCCTTTATGGTAAACATACTTGTCAAAGTAAAAAGATAGCCTGTTGACTCCTTTCCCTTACTGCAATTCCTAGCGGTATTTTAACATTATTTAATGTACTAAAATAGAAAAGAACGTTAGATCTCTAAAAATTATTACCTGTAGTTTTGCTTTCAAATAACTACAGATACTTTGTTTCTAAAGAAGACATTTTCCTAGAATCAAAAGTGAATGATACTGACTTAGTTGTGAGCTTTCCTTTTTCTTCTATCAGTTGTTGCTGTGCTCTTTATCTAGGCCAGGCAGGTTTGAGTATTGCCATTAATTTGACTGTTGATGAGAAGTTCATCTGATTACATATTTTAAATATTCAAGAATTCTGGTGTTACTTCTCACCAAAGATCCATTTAGCACAAAACTGTATCTTCTGTAGTAGCCAGAAGGTGGTGACTTTTTGCATACCATGAATTTTACTCCTCCTCAGTTATTTCTTTTCCAGACTGACTAGTATGTTAAATTGTGCTGAGGTGTATAAAAATACAGATTTGATTGTCCTGTCATTCCTTATACCTCTTATTTTTACAATAAGTTTTTTGAGATGAGGTGATCAAAACTGTGCACATTATTCAGACCCAATGAAGCTTTATGCAATTACTTTTATACTGTGACAGCTATCTTCTGTTTTGTTCTTTGTGTTCCAAGTCATTCTAAATACCCACTTTGCATGTTTGGCTGCTTTTAAGTATTGAGCTGGTATTTTTTTAAAAACTGTCAGAGATAAATATAAGTATATAATACAACTGTTATCACAGAATCATTAAGGTTGGAAAAGACCTCTAAGATAATCAAGTCCAACCGTCAACCTAACACGACCATGACCACTAGGCCATGCCCTGAAGTGCCATGTCTAAACGGTTTTTTAACACCTCCAGGGATGATGATTCCACCACTTCCCTGGGCAGCCTATTCCAATGCTTAACCACTCTTTCAGTAAAGAATTTTTTCCTAATATCCAATCTACACGTCCCCTGGCACAACTTGAGGCATTTCCTAGTTCGAGTTATCTATAATAACTCAAGTGAGAACTCTAATAAATAATTTAGATCCCACTTGTATATCAAGCTTAGTGTTTCTTTTGTGATGTGCATTACTTAATTTTTTCATTAATTAAATAGAATTTGCTTGTTTTGTTCCTACAGATCCTCAGTACTGGGCAATCCTTCAGTGCTTCTTCACAGATGGCTTTAATTTTCTCTGTCAGGAATACTGTCATTCTCTCTCTTTTCTAGATCATTGTTAATGTATTGACCAACACAAATTGTAACAAATACTGATGTGGCATTGCAAGCTTCCCACAGGAATTGATCTTTCTCAAGTTGAAGTGTCACAAGAGGATGAAAAACTAATTAACTATTAATTTAGCGTATGCAAACACATTGAAGGAAAATAAGACCTCTTATTCCTATCCTTTGTTTCCTATTTTTATTTAATCATTCACTTATCTAATCTTCCTTTCTTACCCCACTGGATTTCAGTTTCATGAAGAGTATGTAATGAGGAAAGTTGTTGAAAGGAGCTGATAGAAATCTACACAGTTTTCTGTGCTACTCAGAATTGTTTTCTGCTCATTACTCCTGCCTCCTTCACAGAAATCTGAGAGATGTGGTACACATTCTTACTAATGCCTGTATCTAGGCTAATTCTATTCCTTATTACAGTTTTTCGTAGAATCACAGAATCATAGAATGGTTTGGGGTGGAAGTGACCTCAAAGATCATCTAGTTCAAACCTCCCTACCATGGCAGGGACACCTCCCACTAGACCAGGTTGCTCAAGGCCTCATTCAACATGGCCCCATCCACAAACCCCTCATGTTTGTATACTCCAGACAATACTGTATTGGTATAAAATGTCCAGGATTTGAAAATAATTTTTTTAAAAAAATTCAAAAGTATGTTTGCAGATGCTGTGTTTCTATTTAATTAGGATCATGTTCCTATTTGATAGGGATCATGTGAGCAAGCAGTATAATTAATGTACAAAGATAACAAATTGTGAAAACTGTGACATTAGAAGCCATGCTTGTCATAGATTTTTCTGCCTTCAAGTTACTCTCTTTTTACTCTAGGTTATGTTTTTTTAAATTGAAATAGAAAACAATTTTATACTCTAAATCTCAGGTTTTGTGCTAGACCTACTTAGCCCCCAACCGCTTTGATTTTCTCTGAGGGACTAAAAGACTCATTCCTCCTACAAAGAAACAGCAAGACAGTCGAGTTGATGAGTGTCTGCTCTGGAATGTGGATGTGTTATGCTCAAGTGATTAAAACTCTGTTCTCAACCCAACCCCTAACATTTTACTTATTGGAAAACACAAAATCTCTCCCTTTCTTCAGTTAAGTATATGGGCTCTTTTGTTACTGGCTCTGCTGCATCCAGTGCCCTGATTTATACAAGAATTTTTTCCTTCTGTGAAGACCAAGATTCTCTGCTGCTGATATTTTCCCCAAAAGTTTGACATTTTTTAAATAAGAAACTGCTGATTGATAATGCATTCTAAGGATTCTGAAACAGGTCTAAACTTGTCTTCTGTGTTGATTTGATTTCACATTTATTCCTCACCCGTGCTTACTTTTCAGAAAAAGCTGCATGATGTCTCCATGAAATTTCGGTTGTTTCAGAAGCCAGCCAACTTTGAACAGCGCCTACAAGAATGTAAAAGAATTTTAGATGAAGTGAAATTGCAGGTGCCCAAGTTGGAGATGAGGAGTGTTGAGCAGGAAGCAGTACAATCACAGCTGGACCATTGCATGGTGAATATTTAAAGATGCTGTTTTACTATTTGTTTCCTTCTTGTTCTGCCTTTCAGATTTAAAGTATTTTCAATGACAATATTTTCTTGGAAGATATTAGAAAAGATTCTGAGAAATATTTAAGAGTGAAGTTACATAATGAAAGTTATAGGAACCTTTTTACTTAAAGTTTTATTTTCTTTTTTTTTTTTTCTCAAGGAGAGGAGAGTAGAGAGAAAGGATTGATCCTCCTTGTCCTACTTCTCTTGTTCACAAATGAGATTAGAAAAGCACTGTACGCTTAAATTTGTATTCAATTTCAAAGTTTCCCAGGATGTAATAGTATGGTGAAATACTTCTAACAGTCTTACAGTAACTTTTCCCTTTCTACACGTTATTCTCTTCTGTCATAGCAAAGACCTCTCAGAAACATGGGATGCTAATTGAAAAATTTTGAAAATATGGATTTATGTGGAGAAAGCTAAAAATTACAGAATGTTGTTCTGAATTGAGGTTGAGAAACCAACTACCAGTTATTCATGAAATTTAAAAAAGAATAAAAATCAAAACATTCTCATTTCAGTGAACTTTCAAACAATTGTCATACACTTTCACCATGTGAGAAGGCCAGTAAGGATCCCTTTCTAATTCCCTTTTCTCCTTTTGCATAAGAGTTTATCTCCCTGGACTGACTATTTTCTACAGTATGCTACAGTCATGGAACTCCATGATGTAACCAAAAGAGGTGTTGCAGTGCACAAGTCTATTCTAGCCAGGAAACACAAAACATAAAGGAAATACATAGATTATAACTTCCATGAGATGACACACTGTTTATTCTTACAGTTCATAAGCAAATGGCCTGAATATGTCCTAAGAATATGAGGAAAATCTTTATGTATCTCTTTAATATCCCTGCAATCTTGTACGCCTTTACTACTGGGAACTAAAGATGAAGATGAACAGCATGTGCTTGATGATAATTAAATGGAGATTTTGGCAGCAAAAATCAGGACAATCAGGTCCCTGTTTTCAGCTCTTTTTTGTCTTGGGTGATCACATGTCTAAAGATTTTTTTTCCCCTCATTCTCTTTCAGATCTAATTTAAGAATTTAAATTAAAAAATAAGTGTGGAACAAGATGATGTTATTCCTTTACATCTTGGGTTTTCCTTAAATGCAATTACCTTTAAATTCACATACTTATTGGAATGACATGGTAATTAGAAGCCCTGTACTGAATTAAGTATCCCCACTCGACAGCTAGCTTTTGCAGCCCTTAGAAGACTTACGGTGTTTTTAGAGCATCTTAATCTGTAAGGAATCTCATAATGTTTCTATTTAAAAAACCTTGTCATAGTATCCCATCACATGTTAGCCAATGTACCTCACACAACGGCTTCCTAATTTGTTGACAGGTTTTCAGGGATAAAGAATGTATTTAACATATTAAGCACCTAGAAAGTAGTTGGACCATATACATACTACCTTTAAATAAATAAAATAATGTTAAGAATTTGCTTGGTAATTAACTTCAGGTTATGGAGAAAATACACTTTTTTGGGTTTTGTTTGTTTGGGGTTTTTTTTGTTGTCAAATCTTCTGGGAAGAAAAGTGTTGTCTTTACTGTCATTTAGATGTTTATTCTTTATCTTTTGCTTCATCATTTAAATAGTGCTGAAAAATGCAGTGAATTATATAATATTTTCTCTTGAGCTCATTATGCTGCATTTAATCTATTTTTAAAGATTATTTAATGTTTTAAGCAGTATTACACTTAGTAAATGTGAAGGGAATCCTCTATCCTACCAGTCTCTTGATTTAGTAGTGTGAAAATGTGTCAGATTTTTAAATGTGTTTCGTGGCTATTTGTAGTTTAAATACATCCACCAAGCTGTATGAGTTGACAGAAGACTGTTGTTGTTTTAAATACTGCATTATCTAAATCATTTTGAAAACAACCTTTGTCATATCTTAAAACAATTAGCAAGGGCATGTGCTTTCTTATCCATAACACTTCTACCATTGGTTTTGGTGACAAGTCTTTGAAGCCAAGATTAGTAAAGGTAGGCTGTTCTGAATCTATTAATTTTAGTTCTGATTAGAACCTGATTATTTTTTCTTATAAACTTTGTTTTTAATACGTGCACACACACTCTCAAGGTGGGTTTTATATATCCTCAAGTCACATACCAACTTTAGCTTTCAAATGAGAGTGGAAGGTGCTCAGAGAAACGCATGATCATGTTTTTATACAGAAAACAATGCAAAAACTTCTAGTGTGTCTATAATAACTTTTACTTATTATAGTGGTGGTGTTTCACTCTCATATTTCTATTTTAGAAATTATATAAAAGCCTGAGTGAGGTGAAGTCTGAAGTGGAAACTGTGATAAAAACTGGGAGGCAGATTGTTCAAAAGCAGCAGACCGAGAACCCAAAAGAACTGGATGAAAGGCTTACAGCTTTGAAGTTGCAATATAATGAATTAGGGGCAAAGGTAAGCTCTGTGTTTTTAATACAAAACTATGCCCTCTTTTTAACTGGCAAAGTCAAGAATAATCTTGGTATGGGAAGTAAATGGGGTTTTTTATTGGTTCATTTTACGGCCCTCGTACTTTCTAAACAGTGGGACAGAATGGAGGCAAAGGCAAACATCAGGATGGCTATTCAGTGGCTCTGAGAAGTAGTGTCCTTCTAGGAAAATATAAAATTCCTTCATTGCAATTTAAAATTAAATAAATTAAAACCTTTAAAAATATATATTTCTCTCCACTAGTTCATTATATTTTAGGAGTTAGTGGGCAACGTTAATGCCACTCATTTTAATGCCTCAAGCGGTGACTTTTTTCAAAACACTTCAGGTCAGGAAAACACTTAAGTATTGTTTGTGATGTTTTCACTATTTACTTAAAGAGCTACTCCATAAAAGAGAGAATTCTACCTTTTCATTTCCTTCTGCCTCTGACTGCACACATCTTTAAGTATATAACTTCTATTTGTCGCTGTTCAAAAATCTGTTGACAAAAGTTCTTGCTACTTCAAAAAAATGAGCCCATGCTAATACTGAGAGTCAGTGTATGGTTTAAACACATAATGATTATCAAGCCCCACTGACTACAGTATGATAAAACAGTAAGAGCTATGTTAATTTTGACAGAGATAATATTCATTTGAGAACCTGAATTAAGAGTTCTCTCTCTTGCTACAAAATAAAGGTATTAAGAGACATGAATCCTTTCAGTTTCAAGAAAACTGAAAAGTCTGCTTCATTAAGTTGGGGATAGCTATCATTTGAGATTAGAGAACGTATTTGATTTCTCCATTATTTTAGAAAGAACTATAGTATTTATTCCTACATCATGTTTAATGTAAGAGCGGACAGGTGGACAGTTCTAGGAAATCTCTTAACTAATGATGGGCTAAAAATGTGCCATTAGGAAGCTATTAGTGATGTAAAGTGAGCCATATTGCAAATTAATGTCTCAAAAATTCTGCAGTGCTGTGTAAACTTTGTTGTCTTAGATGTAATTTCTCACATTTACCTTTACATAGCATGGTAGTTAACTGTATTAGAGACAGTCAGGAAAGCCCAGAGATATAGAAGTTAAAGAATCAGCCATTATCAGCCCTAATTGATTGCACTCCATTAAAGTCTTTTTTGTGAGAAAACTGATAATAGTTATAACGAATAGTAAGTCTTATGACTGAAATGCATACTCTGAGGGAAAAATACATCTTCAAGCATAGACCCACTTGTATGATTTCATATGTACTACTTCAGGAGGTCTCTCCATATTTAAAACAGTCCTTAAGCACGTTTTTAAGCACATAAGATGGTTTAATTTAAACATGTTGAACAATGCTGAAGTGTTTTGCTCTCAAATGTACAGGAAAAATAATTTCTGATAATGTCTGTACATACTCTGATTTTTCTGTATATTTTAGGTAACATAATTTCAGACTCTCCAGGCCTAGAAAGCCTTCCCCTCAAGGAAAAGGGGAAGCTGTGAGGTTGTGGGGTTTTTATTACGTATTACATTTTTCTTGTTGTTAGCATATACACTTACAGGTATAAATACCCATGAGTAGTCCTAATTTCTTGGGTAATAATCAGAGTTTAACAGTTTCTTTTGTCTAGGAATGAGTTTTGTCCATCCAGACCATTGAGTTTTGCCCCTCATTTTTAGTGAAATATGCTTTAAAAGCATAAATGATAATTTTGAAACTTTAGCTATGACCTCAGTGAAAATAGGTTTGAGATGAAATTGAAGAAACCAAAATGTTATTTGAATATTATGACACAGTAGCTGCATTTATGATAGATATTGCATGCCTGTGCTTGCTTATGCATTTGCTTGCCCATATTCTCTCTCTCTCTCTCCAAGCACATATGCATATATACTCACAAACAGATGAATTACAGCTTAGGTAGTTTGTTAGTTGTGAGGTATGGTCTGTAGGTTACTTGTGTCAAATCTCTGTGTGGTAATTCATCAGAACAGGGAGCTGGATTCTGAAAGAAATAATGTTCTTGCTGCTCTCCTAAGGGCACTGCATGCAGCAGGGACTGTTAGTCATAAGGTCAGGTCTTTCCTCACAATCCTACTGCTGCACGAAAATTTTTGGCTGTGACACTAAAAGGCAGCAAAATACCCCTATTTTGTTTTAAATACTTGCTCTTCTCATTTTACTTTTATTTATTACATGCTAGAATTCTTGCCAGTAAACTACTTAACATAGCTAAAATAGCTTTAAAATAGTGAGAAAATTTATGGAGCTGGTATGTTTGATATCACTTTGCAATACAGAAAGCCTTTAGAGGGCACTGTTTCCTATTTTTCTTTAGAAATACATCTTTATATTTGAAATACAAACAGAAACTGATTAATTAGCAACCCCTGGGTATATACAATGTATATGGAAATAGTGTCTTTTTTTTTATACAGAATTTAGAGATTTATATAGCAACACAAATATTCTTTCTGTGTTTGGGCATTTATCAGTAACTTCATTTTATAGTATATCAGGCCATCATGCTTGTGGTAGTGCACTTTGCATCATATTGCTGCTATGTACCTGGAAATAGTTATTTACAATTACTAGTTAATACTCATCAGAAGAAGTGAAAAACGTGTATGAATTTCTGGCTCCATGTGTGAAAGGAGCTCTGAAAAGCTGTTTTGTGGTCCTTCCCAGGGATTTACATTTTGGCCTGACTGCAAGTTCTGAGGTCTTATTTAATAAATTTGGCTTACAAGAAAGCACATAAAGCATATTCAGCGATGAAATGTTCTGAGATTTTAGTACTAAGCCTCTACAGAGTGATAATATATGATCAGGGACACTATTGCTTATTCCCTGGGCAAATCTGATCTGTTTACTCAGGGATAGCAAAAGCCATGTATCTAACCTTGTAACATCCTATTACATTTTAAAACCTCAAACTTTTCTTGGCAGTAGCGCAAAGGATCAATTTGATCATTGTGCCACTGCTTGTTCTCAAACAAAATTGTTTCAGTATAAAAAAAATTATTTCAGTATAAAACTGATACCAGGTTTAGATACCTGACACTACTGTAGACAATTCTTTTCTATTTAAAAATACTTAAATAAAAATCAGTGGCTACAATCTCACTTAGTTATTAATTAATATGCAAGGCAATTAGTAATGTCTTTTAAATATTTGTGACCTACACAACAGTCTTAATTCGCTTTCTTTGATCAGGCTATTTTAAACTTCAGCACAACATAAATTATGAATTTGTATTTTCTAAATACTTTTTGACTAATGTCTACTGTGGTGTAGGTTTCCATCTGAGATCTCTTTATTTACTCTTCTCCCTTCTCTACTAAGTATGGGGAACCTTCTCTTTGTCTCCCTGAATATGCTCAGGAGCTTGCAGGAAAGAGTGTATTTTCCATATTACTCCAGGTTAAACCAAAATGTAGTATAAGACAATTAGGACAACATAAATACTCATCCTTCCTTCCAGGTACCAAGTAACATGCTTAAAAGAACTCAACAAATAAAACAGAGATTATCCATAGTACTTCATGCCTAAAACATTCACTGCTGCCTTAGTTTGACATCATTCAATGACTTTTGTGTTTTGAGATTTTGGGATATCTTGGCAGATGATATTTTTCTTCTATGTGGTGTAGCTACGCAGGAAAAACCTTGGGGTTTCAGTACCGCTATATGGCCATCTGAGTGAAAATATACTCTTTGAAGGGTTTTAATATCTATTTTGTGTCTCAAGGAAAGCCTGTTAATTGAGTTGTTCCAAATTAATTTGCTATGCATGACTTCAAAACAGAGGAGGAGGTTTGCTGAGGTCTACTGCTGGTTCAAACTCAATGCGTCTTTATGCACATATTTTTCTTGTACGTGTTTGTATTCTAGCAGCAAAATTACAGATATTGAGAGAATTAAGGCAAGTTATAACTAAGTACATGAAATGTGGCTTGTAAAACTGCAAGTTAAGCTTTTGTAGAAAAGTGGCATATAGAAAATGGTATATAAAAATCATTAAACTTGTTTGACTGAAAAGTTGAGAAACACATGTTTTCTTTCTGCAGGTGACAGAAAAAAAACAAGAATTAGAGAAATGCTTGAAATTGTCCCGGAAGCTACGAAAAGAAATTAATGTTATGACAGAATGGCTTGCAGCAACAGATGCAGAATTGACAAAGAGATCAGCTGTGCAGGGGATGCCTAGCAATTTGGATGCTGAAATTGCCTGGGGCAAGGTAACACACACTGTACCTTTATATATCCCAGTTTATGCATAGATAGATTTCTTTGTTGATAAAGAAAGAGAATAAAAATTCTGGTGTTTTAATTAGTGGAACTTTGTGACAGTTATGACATTATCTCACCCTAACATTAATGCTCAGAAAAGTTTAAACTATCTTGTTTCTGCTTGTATCAATAACACAATTCACAGAATCACAGAATGGTAGGGGTTGGAAGGGACCTCTAGAGATCATCTAGTCCAACTCCCCTGCCAAAGCAGGTTCAACTAGGCAAGGTCACACAGGAATGCATCCAGACAGGTCTTGAAAGGCTCTAGAGAAGGAGACTCCACAAACTCCCTGGGAAGCCTGTTCCAGTGCTCTGTCATCCTGCAGTAGTTTCTCCTCATGTTGAGGTGGAACTTCCTGTGTTCCAGTTAATGCCTGTTTCCCCTTGTCCTATCACTAGGCACCATTGAAAAGGGACTGATTTCTCCATCTTCCTGACACCTACCCTTCAGATATTTATAAGCATTTATGAGATTCCCTATCAGTCTTCTCTTCTCCAGGCTAAACAGCCCCAGAGATCTCAGTCTTTCCTCATATGAGAGAGGTTCCAGTCCTTTCATTATCTTTGTAGCCCTCTGTTGGACTCTCTCCAGTAGTTCCATGTTGCCCTTGAACTGGGGAGCCCAGAACTGAACACAATATTCCAGATGTGGCCTTACCAGGCCAGAATAGAGGGGGAGGAGAGCCTCCCTCAGCCTGCTGGTCACACTCGTCTTAATGCGGCCCAGGATATCATGGGCCTTCTTGGCCACAAGGGCACATTGCTGTCTGATGGTGAACTTGTCCGCCAGGACTCCCAGGTCCTTCTCTGCAGAGCTGCTTTCCAGCAGGTCAGCCCTTAACCTGTACTGGTGGATTGGGTTATTCTTCCCCAGATGCAGGACATTACACTTGCCCTTGTTGAACTTCATGAGATTCCCCTCAGCCCAGCTCTCCAGTCTGTCCACATCTTGCTGAATGGCAGCACAGCCTTCTGGTGTGTCAACCACTCCTCCCAGTTTCATATCATTGGCAAACTTGCTGAGGCTACACTCCATCCCCTCATCAAGGTCATTAATGAAGACGTTAAACAAGACTGGGCTCAGCATTGACCCTGGGGAACACCGCTAACCTCCAACTGGACTCTGTGCTGTTGATCACAACGCTCTGGGCACTATTGTTTAGGCAGTTCCCGATCCACCTTACAGTCGACTCATCTAACCCACACTTCTTGAGCTTCTCTATAAGGATGTTGTGTGGGACAGTGTCAAAAGCCTTACTGAAGTTAAGGAAGACAACATCCATAGCTCTCCCCTCATCAGCTTCATATTGCAGAAAGCTTCACTAAGATTAATTTAAAGTTAGAATTTCATTTTCAGAGCACTATAAATTATCCATCCTGTATAGACATCCATGTGAATAGAGATTCCCTTTCTCTCTCATCCCATTCTACTCGAAATCAGTAAACAGTAAACCAACTCCAGTGGATGAAAGATTAAGGATGTCAGAACACTATATATTCTATATGTTTAGATGGCAGCCAGGAGGTAGGATATTTGTTTTCTTACCTTTTTTTGGTTTGTAGCTCATTTGTTTTCATTCTGGGTGCTTCATATTTCCAGGAGACTTCACCGTGAACTCTTACTATAGGTTAAAACTCAAACCTAAAATGAAACTTTTCTCAAAATTAGTGTGCCACAGTTCAGACAAACATCTTAGAGAATTGTAGAGGAATGAAAGAGTTCTCCATCAAACTCCATATCTCTTTGTGATGTTAAGACTTAGCACAGTACCATTCAACAGTAGCTAATCTAGTTTATATTCTGCATATGTGATAAAAATCCAATCTAACTCAACAGAAACAGCTCAGGTCATCACACACACATCACACGCAAAATCTGTGCTTTAGAGAAAACTATGCTCAACAATATCCAAAGCTTCAAAATTTCAAATAATTATTTGCAGCCAGCAGCATTTTGCATAAGTGTTACTATATAACTGCAAAAAAGAACAACAAAAAATGCCTTAAACAGTATTGAGGTTTTGTGCAAAAATTTACCACTTCTGCTTTGTTTAATAGGAAGAATCCTTTAAACATTTTACCAGTTTCAACATGCATTATAGAAATAGTCATGAATAATACACAGACAACCTTACTAATTCTTCTAAAGGCCATGCAGATTAAAGGCACTGGAGTAGAATTTGATTTGTGTTTTTTTATTATTTATTTTGTTTTGTTTTCTTTGTCATTAACTGCCCCTTTCAAGCTTCTGAGCTTGATAAAATATCTTTAGCCTTGAAATGTACTGATGATTTACAAACTAATAACAGTAAAAAGAAAGTCTACAAGTCTTTTGTGAGATTTGGGATTGGTTTTGGTTTTTTTTATCATCAGTCTCTAAAATGACAGCATTTTAAAAGTAGTGTAAATAACTATAAAGATCAAATATTGTTATTATAATTTTGCAATCACTGCTTTGACTAGTGCCACTTTGACTGTCCAATCAAAAACTCAGTCCTTAAAAAACATATTGCTACTTGATGTTCTCTTATTTTCACTTTCTGCTTTTCCTACAGTAAAGTCTGTGTAGTTCTTCTCACTACTTTTGATTGATATTGTGAAACACCCATAATAAAGGACAAGTGGCAGATTTTTAAGAGATGAGTTAGACCTAGTGGCTAGCCCAGATCTAAATCTTGACAGACAATCATATAGTTTAATTCCCCAAACTAACCTGCCAGTTACTCAATCTGTTTACCCAGTCACAAAAATAAGAATAGTCTTTGGTGGTGTTAAACTACCAAAGTTGTTTTGAAACAGAAATGTACACTGTATGTTCCTGCAGGCCAGTTCAGGAAAGTTAATCCAGATGTCTATAGCTTCATGGCAGTTTAAACAGAAATATTTGTCCTTAATATCATTTAGTTGTTAGATACAAACCTTAATGTTTCAGAAGTTGCATAATTAGAACCTAAATCTGGATGATTAGTGCAGTTACACAATGGGAAGTCTTTGTTATGTCTTGCATTTGCTACAATAAATACAACATATTTTTGTCTTATGACAATAAAAAAAGATAACAAGAGCTAATTAAGAAAAGTTTAACATGAGAAATATATCAAATGGGAACCTACTAGTCTTAAAGAACGTCACTGAGCATTGGAAATTCTCACAAGGAATTGATACATAAAAGGTTGCAGGAAAAACTGGTGAAAAGCATACTTAGACTTCAAATCCTGCCCAAAACCTTCACTGCAGTCAAACCTGCCTCAGCTCTTCTGCTTCAGTCAGTTCATCACTAAAATAAGAGTAAAGAAACAAACCTGGATGAGAGCAGATGCCTCATGTTGCAGTATGTACATACTGAGAAAATGGCTTTCAGAATTCCTTTATGAAGATTCTCTTCAGGAAATACAAACCAGTAGTCACATAAATACAAGCAGACTTTAATTTTGAGCAATCTAACAGATTGTATAGGTGGCAGATCCTAGCCTTCCAAATATAAGTATTTGCAGACACTATGGGAAGTGAGTATAATTTTTTCCTAAGGATTCTGCTCCCCCTAAGAGGCAGGAATTGCTGCATGTTGTCCTGGACACTTTAAAATTCTGGTGAGGGCTTCAATATAATACTGATACTCCTGTGTGGATTTCATACTGAGGCATCATACAAAATTGTACATCAATAATTCAGTCCCCAGGACCAGAGCTTCTCAGTATCTGATTATGTCCCAGCTTTGGGCTTCGGACTTCCTGGGTGTATAGGCTGCTGAAGACAGTAACCAATCTAATGAAATGCACAGGGACATGAATTAAGCCCAGCAGATTCCCATTGTGAGGAAAGCCTGCAGAAAAACTACAGTGGAAAATGGAGGGGGAGAAAGAACTCAGCGGTGTGAATTAACTGAAAATTGGATGTGTGCTGCTGTCAACTAAGCAGAGAGCTCATGAAGTTTTTCCTTTACAGCACAAGGAAGGAGTTATATTTATTACTTCACTTATTTCTAATTCATTTTCAGTACCCAAGTTTTCTTTAAAAGTGAAAAGAACTCAGAGGATTTCAAATATACTTTTAGACATTAGACTAAGAAAATCATACATGTGAACATTGTCTTCAAGGTATAAGCATCTGGAAATAAGAAGGAATGTCCATCTTGAGCAGGAAACTGTGTTAATGAAACATAGTTTTAATGTGGACTTGAAGAGAAGTGTGTTATTTATTTGTTCATGCCTAGAATTTTTCTAAGGATGGAATAAAAACTTGGCTGAATTATGTGAAATGAAATGGGCAGTATACTGACAACTGTAAATCCTGCCTTTTTTCTCAGTAGAGACAAGCTAAATCTTTCCATTTGAATTCAGTTCTGTTATAATAGTTAAGAAAAATGACATGGGTGGACAGATAGTCATTAAATTTGTATATTAGAAATCCATTTATAATTAGAGGTCTGATTTAGTACACATATTTATCACTGAAGTCATTAGCCATTGTGGGGTTTATTTGTCTTTTAATCAGAAACTGGACTGATAAGAATTAGATTGCCAGGAAACAATGTTCTCAAAAAGGAAACGGCAGATGGTATTACCAGGAAATTTCAGTATCACTCCCTGCTATCAGCAGTGTGAGTCTGCCAGTGCTTTAATGTTATATTTTAGCATGATGTATAATACCAGTGAGTATAAAGTTGACTCAATGTACTTAGAATTACATTAGCTAACACATTTAGCAACATGTTTCCTGTCAGTAAAATCAGTAAAAGAAATTATCTGAAAATTGTGTCAACTGATTCATAGTCAGTGGCCAGAATGCAATAAAAGTAAAATATATGCTGTGAATAAGCAAAGAAATATGTATTATCAGCCACTGTGAAGGCCATAATGTCAGCTTCTGATTAATTCTGTAACCCCAGCCATGAGAGCTAAACTACCTAATTTCTTTTAGAGAGGTTCAAACTGCAAAGATTACTTCCAAGTAATCCACAGTATACAGGCGGTGTGGCAGTAGACTGAACTTCTCTTCAATCATTCATTGGTGTTCAATTTTTTAGATCTACGTATAGTAATGACCAACTGTGGTGGGTTAACCTTGGCTGAGCACCAGGAGCCCACCAAGCCACTCTATTGCCCCCTCCTCAGCAGATCAAAAGGGGAAGGAAAATAAGATGGAGAAAATAAAACCTCTTGTGGGTAAAACAAAAGCAGTTTAATGATAAAGGAGTGAATCTAAGCAAATCCGCACACAGAAGCAAAGTAAAGCAAGGATTTATTCTCTAATTCCCATCAGCAGGTGATGTCTGGCCCCTTCCTTGGAAGCAGGGCTCTAGATGCGTAGCAGTTGCTCTGGAGGACAAAGGAATGGCCCCGCCTCCTCTTCCTCCTAGCCTTATTGTTGAACAGGTGTCATATGATACAGAATATCCCTTTGGTCAGTTCAGGTCAGCTGTCCTGGTTGTGTCCCCTCCCAAGAACTTGCCCACCCCATCCCACTGCGGGGTGAATGTTGGGAAGAGCCCTGGTGCTGTGTGAGCAATAGTCACAACACCCTTCTAGCTCTCAGCACAAAGCACTGCACGATGAGGGCTGCTATGGGGAAAATTAACGCAGCCAGACCCAATACACCACCATAATTAAAATATTATCTTCTGCATTAAATCACAGTTCTGGTTTGTTTGAAAAACAGTTAGCAGTTCAACTTCATACATGGTAGTTTTATCATTTAAAAGCATAGCTCAGAAACTGCAATATGTGCTCAGAAAAAGCCATTCCT
This sequence comes from Coracias cyanogaster, assembly GCA_033124195.1. Lineage (NCBI taxonomy): Eukaryota > Metazoa > Chordata > Aves > Coraciiformes > Coraciidae > Coracias > Coracias cyanogaster. The sequence continues at coordinate 72,972 of JAVSBS010001327.1, forward strand.
ATGTAGCTTCTGATTTCAATTAAAATTTGTCGTAGTATTTGCTAATGTGAAGAAGGTTATGATTTTCACTCCCTTATGAAACATGAAGTAAAAAAACCCCAAAAGAAAACCAGTGGTATTTGTTAGTAAACTGAAAGATAAAGAGTATGCCACAGTACAGTGGTGTCAAAGAGAGCAAGCTGTGAACCCCAGACAGAGTGTACATGGCTGCACAGGGAACTGAATTGATTTATACTAACATGAATCATCCTGTCATCCTATGGATCCATACTTGTCCCCATGCTTTTCAATACTGCAGAGCAATCTGGGTTCTGCCAGGGTTTCAAGCCATCCAAAGTTGCTTTTCTTAAATAAAACTTTTATTTTTGATGGTAGGGACTGGTATAAGGGAAGCTTATCTCTCTCATTCTCCTCCTTCTGGTGTTTCCAGGGTGGGGAGTAGAAACTGACCACCTGGGGAATTCTAACAGAGAAGGATCTGCTTGATTGTTTTCATTTCCAGGGTGCTGAGAACCTAGCTGCCATTTCTCTTGGAAATGTTCAGGCCTGGAGGTTCAGTGGTGATGTGATCTCCTAGTTTTGATTAAGGCATGCTACCAGTGTTTTTCTGGAAAACACTAATGAGAAAAGAATAATGGTTTCTTTAAAAGCTAAGGAAGGACTTCATTCAGTGAAATATGAATGAATTTTTTTGTTCAAATAATTTCCTTTGTGGTGTCCTGTACCAAACAGCCAAAATTGGTACTTCAAAGAAACAGAAGAGTTTCTTCCAAAGAGACTTCAGAATTCTAACAGAAATTTGAACAAAGAGCAATTTGAATTGAGAGATTGCCTTCATCTTTAACTCTTGTATCTGCTGCTAGATGTGATCCTACATGGAGGCATATGTAAAGAAGAAATGACCATATACATATGTCCTTAATATAATCTATATAATTTATATACACATTTTAATGGAATTGTCTTTCCTGAAAGTATTTATGGAACCTTTGTCTTCCAGCAGGTAATACACTCTTGAATAAACTTTTGTTTTATAAATAAATACACTAATCTAATGAATGTAATAACTTCACCATAATGACAAATAGCAGAGTGAATGTAATCTGGTTTAAACACTGTTGAACTTTGCTGACAAATTTTCACAGCTTCTGAATTTTGGTAGTTATGAGGCTTAGTTCAACTTTTATTTACGTGTTTCTGTTCCCCCAAAATGCCATGTGAGTTTACACAAGGATCTTAAATGCAGTGAGGTTTCCTTAATTTTGAAATATGCTCTTCAAAAATCAGCAGATTTTGAAAGCCACCCCCTGAGCTTTAATAAAATAATTCTCCGTATATCCTGGGATCATGATACATTTTTTGTTTTTTATATGTTGTTGTTAAATTAATAGCAGTCCTTTTGTCTTTTTATTACAAAAAATGTGCCAATGCCATCTGTTATACTGCAATAAATTAAGTATACATAGACTCTCACTGTCTGGTAATACTGAAAAGAGAAAGAAAATTCTGAAGAATATAATGAAGAAATGTCAAATTAAAAAAAAAAAGCAATATGTTAATCAAAGTTGTGAAAGAACTGAAACACAGTTGTTAGTTTACCTAGTATGCATTATATCAGGTAGAGGAGGTCCTAGCTGATAATGCAGTGTGAAATCCCACTGTCTTTACAGACCCAGCTATTTTTTCAACACTATTCAGTGGTTCTAGGATTTTATACATAAGAACTTTAAATAATGGAGATCTGAAGTATTGTGGAAGATGGCTTTTTCACTTTGATGTTGTGTTGAAGTGGTGCAAATTGAACACAAACAGAAGTTAGGAGAAAAGTAAGAATCACTAGTGTCCAGAGACATTGATTTCTCACAGATGTGAGATTTCTCAATGTGTTTTTTAAGAAGGTGGAGGGAAGTGTGGTTGTTTGTTTATCTCATTGGTTGTTTATGTCCCTTAGTTCCTAATCCACTGGAGTGTTAATATTTATATTGCCCAGAGGTGCACCTAGTCTTTGGTTTACATTATTTCTTTACTTTGAAAAGAAGAACTCCTGGGATCAGGCAAAGCGCTGTTACAATTTTTGTTACACATTAGGAACTAGATGTCCAGCTTTTGGGTAATAGTTGTATTTAATAGACATTAATTATCCAATACGTCTGTTTACATTTCTAGTTATAGCTCAGACCTGGGTTTTCATACAGGTAAAATACAAAGGAAAGCACAAACCAGAGTAAATATGCTTCAGAGATTCTTTCCCAAATGGAAGTAATATGTTCAGAAAAGGCAAAAAAAGCTAATAAAAATGGTCTGTCCTGAGCTGGAAGTAAATTATACTCCTTGTTTTATTCTTTTTTATGATGACATTTTGTAAATGCTGTGAAACAGATAAAAATGTACTAGAAGAGGGCAAAGTTTTTCTTTAATCTGACCACAACCTGTTGAAATTTGAAACTCATCTTTTCTAGTTCTGTAGTTTGTAATAAGTAATTTGCATTAATCATGTCATCTTTCTATTACAAATTCTCTGCATTTGAGGAAGTTGGTATAATGTGGAAAATTTCACATGCTTACGTGAAATGCAAGTATAAAACTTTTAATGTGAAATAACATCACAAAATTAGATCATTAATTCTGTTAAACATAGGAAGCGAGCTACTGTTTAAGCATGATGTATGTGAAGTTGGATTTACTGTTAAGATTGCACTGTACCAAACAGAATAATTTCTATACTGTCTTTACTGCAAACTTAAAATTCTGCTTTCCCTAACAACACATTATTGACAAAATCATACTGATGTGTGACTGTGAGGGGTGCTATAGGGTGGACGTGATAAGGATGTAGTTCTACTGCAGTAACTGTCATTCCTGAGACTGAAGAATTGTGACCGCAGTTTGATTATGAGTGATGGATCTTCTAGTGTATTCAAGTTATCTGTGAGAAATCAATATCTCTGGAGACAGTGATTCTTACTTTTCTCCTAACTTCTGTGTTCGGTTTGGACCGCTTCATGTCTAGTTGGAGCTTTATTCTGTAAGCAGGGATCATGTATGCCTGGATCATTGCTATCAGGTGCCAAGGAGCTCAGATAGATTTATCTCCTATAACTGATTATATGTGATATGAAGTGTAAGGAATTTGAGCCTCTTGTTGAGTATTCAGCAAGATTGTTTTACTCTGCATTGTGTCATCTCAGTTTTTATTATTAAAATCCTGCTTTTTTACCTTACCTAAATTGGGATTTGCTCCTTTTGTTAGACTTGCACATTGCAACTAATATTAGAACATGAATAATCAGTAAATTATGTAACCTTACATGTGGTGTAAATCTGTTTATATAAGGTAAGGTAATAGTGTGAGGAGATGCTAGAAATCTGATCTCGTAGCACTATATATGTATTTTAGTCATTCAAGCTTAGAGGTGCTTTGGACAGTAACTTACTTTGGTATTTTAGTTCGCAGAGTGAAATCCCAAGTAAATGTAATGAAAAGATGCATTTCTACAGTTAGGAAACAAGAAAGCTAACAGGAGAGAAGAATGTACTTTTGGCTGGAAAGATTTCATTGAAAAATATTAAAGGAATATTAAAGTATTTCACTAGAGTATTTTCAGTGGCGTTCTCTAAGCCTAAGGATGTCATCGTGATGCTTTTTATTATATCCTGTTTATTATGTAAGCTTTATGTTATTTGATAACTCTGCCATTTTATTATATGCAAATTAACTTTCGACATCTCAACATAAATATTGTAGATGTGGATTCTTTTTCAATAATTAAGTATTAAAGCTATATTTTGAATGAGACATTGTTCACATTGTTTAAAATGAAACTATTACCAAAAAAGATTGTGAGAATATGAGGAACATTTACAAATTTATCAGAGCTAAAGAGGAACAATTTGCTTTTTACTTACAGCTCTTCACAGAACTCTTTCCCTTCCTATAGGAAAACTAGAGTATGTGTTCCAGTATGAACTTACTGTGTGTTTTAATATTTCATATTCTTAGTGTGGAAAATTATTAGTTTCCTGAACTTTTTTATTCTGCTCATGTAGGCAACGCGGAAGGAGATTGAGAAACGTCAGCTCCATCTTAAGAGCATCAGTGATTTAGGAGAGAATTTGAAGACAGTGCTGAAAGGAAAGGAAAGCCTAGTGGAGGATAAACTCAGCCTCCTGAACAGTAATTGGATAGCAGTAACTTCACGCGCTGAGGAATGGTTCAATCTGTTACTGGTAAGGAAAATGCATTTGTTCAAACAGAGGAAGTGTTGGTGCCCCGTTGTAGGTGTTGACCGATATGGGAATGACTTTTCTGGTGCCTTGGACTACATTTACTGAATACATAGGTACACAGACTATCAGATTGATTGTTTAGTACAGTATTTTAAGAATGTGACTGCTTACAGTGTGGTGGCTCTGTGAAGTCTTGATTGTTAGTGCTTCCCATTCTGTCTACCTCAGTAGTTCCTGGACTGTTTTGTTCAGGTTTTTTTTTTTCCTAATGAATGAGATGCAGTTTCTCCCTTAGACTTCTTGAGCATGACTCGAGTGAAATAAATAGTAAAAAAAGTTGAGTAAGCCTTGATATTGGTACCAAAAACCTCAGCTGCTTTTGGCCACATTAGCTTTTCTGTTTGGAATATTACAGTTGGGAAGTAATCCTCGCTTGCATGTTGGTTTGGTCCACGGGCTAGCTTTGATGTGTGTGAAGTAGATTCATTTCAGAGGTGACTAAATCAGAACCTATGCTCAGGGTGTGCACTTGATGTCCTCAAGGACTACAATTTGGTCTTTCAGAACTGCATGATACTCTTTTGGATAGTTTATAGTTCACATTTTGGTGGGGATAATTACTTAAGGGGACCAGATTAAGCCTGGTCAAAAGTAAAATCCTTAATTCGCATTTAATACAGGTTGAGGAGCCTCAGTGCCATCTGCTTTGGACTTTTGATAGTCACATAACTATATTTTCCCTTAAAATTAATTCTGTCATGAAGAGATGACAGCTTGAACCTTTAAACACAGAAGGATCTTAACCATTGGGCTGCCAGCATGCTTTGAGAAATTTTGTATGCTCTTTCTGTTGCTGAAAGTATAGGAATGCAGTTTCAACCCAGAGAAACCTAAGTGGTTCTCAAGGGTGTGTTACCCTTTATCATGACTTTTCAGAGCTTGGTGTGTTAGAGCTCCACCATAGGCTGTGTGGCTACTTTATGAATGCTTCTGTGATGGATATACAGCATTACTACAGGGTTTCTTCAGCAGGTTGTGTCTATTCTATCTGGAAAATAAGTATTTTCATTCAGTATGATGTAGTTGCTTAGCTTCAATGTGGAACTGATTATAAGAAACATATAATGGAGTTTATAGACTGGCATGGTTATGTATTCTTCTTTCTCTCTTTCTCTACTTTGGAATCATTTGATAATATTTACTGTAACCCACGATAAAAAGGTATAAGAGAGTGAGTTGGTCTTCTATTGATTTTAAAACAGTATAAAATAAAAGTACATACTGTGGGTGCCACAAGAACTCTTAAAATCTTTGATCTCAGGTGTGTGGTATATGCATAGGCCTCATTCTAGTGAGCTCCCATTCTTTATGGTGACTGTGCAAGTACATACTTGTTACTATCTGAGTTTCCATCAACTTTCCAAAATAAGTTCTGTACCTGGTTCCTGGGAAACTCTTCTGCTCACCTCCAGTAGGTCTGGCTATCAGCTTCCTGTTCCTTTCAGCACCCTAGCTGAGCTGCAGACACCTGTGTCGTGCTGTGACTTTATCACCCTCCTGCCTGTCACTTGGGAATCTTCTCTCTCCTTCTCCTAGAATGTCTTTTTAAAGAAACTTAACATACAAAGTGAGAGCAAACAAACAACAGATTCTGTCCTTCACAAAATAGGCACTTACTGTGTAAAATAAACAAGTTTAATTTCATAATGTAGACATGTTGGCCATAGCTGGCATAATTACAACTATTATTTCAGTTCTGATTACTTTTTTTGTATGCAGTATTTACGTTTTCCACATACAGGAATATCAAAAGCACATGGAGGCTTTTGATCAGAATGTAGCTAATGTCACAACTTGGATGTATCGTGCTGAAATACTGTTGGATGAATCTGATAAACAAAAACCCCAGCAAAAAGAGGAAATTCTTAAGGTAAAAAAATGTGATTTTCTGGAAAGCTTTAATTTTATTCTAAAAAGGAATGTGTCAAAACAAGCGTATTTTGAAAGGTACCACAAATTGATTAATATTTTTTTCTGTGATTAAGCTACCCTTCTGCAGGTTGTAGATTACTTAATAAATTTGCACTACATTGCAAAAGTTAAATCCCTGCAGAAATAAAACCACATGTGTTATTATAAGTCTCTTGGGGACTTCCTGGTGAGTAGAACAGCAACTTATTAAACCCATGTTTGCTGGAAAATACTCCTTAAACACATCTGTCTGGTTGAACAAAATCCTTTCTTCATTTTTAGTTGCTTTTCTGTTTTTCTGTGATACTTTTCTGATTTCTGCGGTATCTGCATTTGATATCTCTGTCATATGATTGTTTTAATTCTATAAACACTGTTTCTGTTGATGCCAGACCAACACCACAGACAAGAATATTATGTGGTGAACTAGCTGTATAATAATGGGTTAGTGTATTGATCAAAAGCTTTTATTTGGCCCATCACATCATTTGACCAACTGACAAAAAGATAGACATAGGATCACTTTTAAAATACCTTCTTTGTTAAGATTAAACAACTTCAAAATATTATCTATATGGATTTCTTTTTTTCTTCTGAAATCAGTGTGAAGCTTTACTTTGTATTGAACTCTATAGTCAGTACATACTATCTGAGCAACACTTTGCAAATCAAAATCAGAATGGTATTGCTGACACTAGCATGATACCATTTACTAAAGCAAAACTTTGCAAACTCCGAGGTGGAGCATAAATCAATGCCTCATTGATTTCAGCAGGATTATGGGACAGAATTTTGCAGTAGAATGAGCAATTTTGCCACCATCAGGTGCAAAGTATTATCTGTCATAATTGATGGTAAATTATATTTGCCACTAATACAGTTATATATATTTATATTGCACAAAGGCATTTCATACATACAGTGAAATGTAATTCTTAATGCTCAACTGTGTTTGTGATTCCTGGATGCCTCGCTATCTTTTTTTGTCTTCTGCCCATACTGGGATCTACTGTTAAGATTGCAATTGCAAAGGAAGAAGGTATTTGCCCTCATATTTTGTAATTTGTGATAGATTCAAAGGAATAATTCCCACTGGTTTTCATCTGGTTATTTTTCCCTGCCTCAAATATGGGCATGAACAGTAATGAAAGCAACAACTATACAACCAGTTCTGTAATATATGAATTAGAAGCTTTTCCTAGCTTTGGGAACATAAAATAATGAAATATGCTGAAGATTGTATTATTGCAAAAAAGACCCTGTCTAGAAATAATGTTCGACATTAATTTCCTCCAGGAGATATCCAAACAGGTGTGTAGATACATTCCTGCTATAAATTTGAAAGATATGAGTGGGAATGTTGTTTAATGTATTTCTATTGGATTTACACACTCATGCATAATTATCTGAATTTGCTTTGTGGTTTTGCTCCCTATTCCTTTGCACACTTTCTCTCTCTCTCTCTTTCTCTCTCTCTCTTTGCATTTATTACTAACTTCAAGCCCTGTCTCTTGCTCACGGACTGTAGCGCTTAAAGGCTGAGCTGAATGATATGCATCCAAAGGTGGACTCTGTGCGTGACCAGGCGGTAGACTTGATGACAAACCGTGGAGATCACTGCAGGAAAGTAATAGAGCCTAAACTGTCAGAGCTCAACCAGCGATTTGCAACTATCTCACAAAGAATTAAGAGTGGAAAGGTAGGAGGACTTGCCTCCATATGGAGATGCATACAAAATGGAATTTATATAAGGTGCACAATTGCAAGTGTATAACAGGCTGCAGTTTCTCCAAAAACTAAGTTTTCACGGGGAAAAAAGATTTAGGTCCTAAACATTATTTTTTAAGTGTGAAGGCTTGGGTTTTCTAACATTAAGGTCTTTTTTCACTCTTTCACATTTAGAAGCATTCACTGACTTTTTAATATGAATATAACAATTATAACTTTGTTAATGTATAAAGAATGAACAACATTGGGAATTAGTAAGATTCTTAATCTTCTCAAAGTGTGAGTAGCCTTTTCTTTTTAATAGATTTCCTTTTGAGAGCGCTATTTTCCTAGGAAGCTGTGACTTACCAAGGTTTGAGATAGGGATAGATAGATATATAGATACAGATAATATCAGTTTTAATTCAACTACTCATCTCTAAAAAACAACTGATTTGGCTGCTGAATCTGAATTCAATATGGATTAGGTAATTTTTAGTGAAGTTGTGCCTTCTGAATTGGAATGAGGAAGGACATAAGTCGCTTGCTTTCTCCCTTGTATTTCCTGCTTTTGTTGTGGAGAGAGATTCAGCAAATTCAAGCAGGTAGCCATGCAAATTGGTATACAGGATAATGGGAAAGTATGGACCCTGGTCTTAACTATTTTTGCTGGCTACTGTAACAGCACTGGAAAAGAATGCATGGAGGATCTGTGTCAGAGCAGGACATAAGCTTTGCAAAAAGCACAAGCAAAGAAATGTGGCTTTCATGAGTTGTTTGGAGTTTACACAGGGCTCAATACCCTGTGTGACTAGCACATTCATTGCAGATATTTGAGTTTGTTTATGTTTCTGGAAAATGAAAGAATATGTCATATGAGTAAAAGTAATCTTTTAACATTTTCAAGTGCTCTTTGAATCCCATTCAATTATTGGAATTTCATTTAGTATTTTTCCTTCCATTTTCCTTTTTGTTAATGTTTTTAGCCTTTGTCACAGATTACTGATTTTGTATTCCAGTTTTATTAGTAGATTTGTCTTTCAAGGAGATTTAAGTACCTTTGAAGACATCCTTCAGAGCATTTTAGAATAATTTGAGCTTCTTGATGAAAATTTGCAAGGAAAGTATTATTGTTTATAAATATCATACATTATTATATTTCCATTAATGTTCATAAGTGTGCAAAATCTTTGTCATTAAAACAATCAACCAGATACAATTAAGGCATTTTTACCCTAATTCCACCATATCATCTGTGGAACATCTGAGAATAGTTACAGTTGCTGTCCAATCTCTCCTGTTTTAACTGATTAGCTTTGATTCTTACAATCTTCATTACAAACTTTTGTTTTATAATAAATACCAGTTGTACCAGAGGGAATAGTAAAAGAGAACTGATTAGAATATAATGTTCTTATATCTTTAACAAGAAGACAGTTGTGTGTCCAAGAGTTCCTAGAATATCATAAAGCATTAATTACCTTTAAATCTAAATTTATGCAAGAATCATCGAGATTTGTTGCTTGTTTTTATGTTTAAAGCTTTGAAAGAAGAAAGCTTTTACTGTTGATTCTTTGCAATGCACTTAATAAATACATTGTATATTGTTCATTAAACTATACCCAGGCAAGCAGCTATCAGGTGAATAAAGGGTGGTGTGGTGTTGTTAATAAGTGGCTCTTGTTTTAGAGTTTAAAACTGAACATTGAGATTAGGCACCATCATTATACTGTGATTCATTTTGGAGGAACTGTCTGTTTTGTTTGGTTGAGAGTTTTTTGGTCCTACGTTTTTGTTGAGGCTTTTTCTAAACACAAGCTCTTTTAGTGAAGTTTTGTTGATTTCCTTTAATATGTTAGAAAATGTGGTTAGGGTAATATCTTACACAAAGGTAATCTGTTTTTTGTATAAGTCACCTGGCATTTTTGCTATTCTTTGTGAGAGACAACAACGATTTCAAAACACTGAAACCAATTATCATGCAGTTTTTCTCAACTGATAATAGTTGGTGGTTTTTCATCTGAATGGATTGCTTGTTGTTGTGTAAGTAATTTCTGACAAACCAGATTTAGCCAAGTAGTGCCAACATTTAATTACACTGTTACAACAGTTACACTGTTTATCTGAACCTGTTCTTACACAAAAATGTGAGAGGATCATATTTATATATTTTAAAATTTTATCTCACCATAGAATTCTTATGTTTTCTTATACAGAAATACTGCACTACTGTTAAATAACTATCTTGTATCTTTGGGTACTTTGAGTTGTATGCTGTAGATATTTTTCCACATGATGGAAAATTTACCATTGTTTTAGCAATAGGAGGTGGAACAGATGCCTTTTCATTTATGTTTCTAGTGAAACTATTAAGAATATTATTTAAATAAATAATCTTTCTATTTCTCGCAATTTAGCCCTTCATTCCTTTGAAGGAATTGGAGCAATTTGACTTCGATATACAAAAAATGCTTGGACCACTGGAGGTTGAAATTCAGCAGGGAGTGAGTCTGAAAGAGGAGGACTTCAATAAAGATATGGTAATTTGGGTGAAGTGGAAGTCTGAGTGAAGTAGGTTGGGGAGATGAAAAAACCTGAGTGAAAGTTAGAAACTTTCATATTTGTGTTCAGATCTTTAGAAACCACTTGGAAAAAAATTTACTGTGCAAATATATTATAAAATCAAAAGTTCCATGTTAGCCTTAACTAAAAGTTTTAGTGATAATTGTTAGTTTATAACAAAAACATTTTCTGACCCCTGTGAAAACACTAAACAAAACAGGAATATTATCTACAGGTAATATTGCTAGTAGCAGCAATATTACAAAATGGGGAATCAATATCAAAATCTGTCTATTAGTATAAAGGCTAAGAAAATTCAGAATCATGTATCTAAATGAGCAATATAGTAAAAGAAGTAATTCACAAAAAACAAATGCTAGGCAGTGATCACTGAAGGAAATACCACTTGCCAACTAGTTCTAAACCAATCTGATTATACATTTTTTTGTAAATAGTTTTTGTGGCTGTGGTAAGCTTTATTACTCATCTTCACTCTTTGCAAGTACCAAAACCATTTATGCACCTTAGGGGGAAAAAAAAATAAAAGAGGAGTAAAATACTGCTTGTGCTTTGCTACTCTTGCCACTGTGGTGTGTTTTCTCCAGAGTGATTTTCAGAGGGATGACATTTCTTGACTGGGAAATAACAGAGATTCATCTTTATGACCCTCTCTTCGTGAGTCCTCAGCAAGATCAAATATTTGTTTCTTTATAAGCAATATTAAATGTCAATATTCTTTTTCTTTTAAGGAATTCTTCAAAGATAGCTATTTTATATCAATGCTGAAAATAATCTGTACAGAACTTTTTTTTTTTTAATGTATGAAAATTTAAGGCAGTATGTACTGAATTGGTAAATTCTAAGTTAATCAGGTTTGAGAGGGAGTTTCCACTACTAGAGCATATTTTGTTCGCTTTCTTTACATAAAATGTAGTTCAAGAGATACACTCCTCGATCTGTTTCAACTTCTATGTAAAATGTACTTAGTGATATTGTTTTCCCTGATGTAATAGCTGTTTTGCATTGTGATGACACATGAAATGGTCAGGAATTACGTAGCCTCCCAGAATACTGGCAATTTCAGTGACTACTGACAGTGATTTAGAATATTTTAGATATTTCTATTCTTTTTCTTTTAAAGTAAAATGTGTTTTACCTTTTTGCCTTTAATGTTTTCATCCTGTTATCCTGGATGCTGCATAAAATCTAATAGCAAACATCTGTAGGTTTTCAAGTGCTGTTTTACTTGTACTCCTCAAGTGTCTACAAGTATTGTAGAAAGCAAGTAAAAGTTTTTTGATCTTCAGTATAGAACTGCAAGTAGATGTTAGATGATTACCCTAGCAGAGGAAGTATGGTTTTATATATCTGTATCACCTAGTATTTCAGTAATAATTAGATTAAAATGGCCATTATACTTGTGTTTGGTTTTTTTCAATCAGAGTGAAGATGACGAGAGTACAGTGAAAGAATTACTGCAAAGGGGCGACACACTTCAAAAGAGAGTCACAGATGAGAGAAAACGAGAGGAAATAAAGATAAAACAACAGCAGCTGCAGACTAAACATAATGCTCTCAAGGTATAGGAGCTACAATTATAAGCACATGCTACTAAGACCAGTTTTTAATTCATTTCAGGGCATTGTTCTGTTAAATGAATCTCCATTACTATTTAGAGATGAGTAATTTTAAACTCTTTGGCTCTAAGCATCTATTTTCTTATATACTTCTCTTGATGCCTTGGAAAAGACATTTTGTATCTCCAGCTTAACAAGCTCTGTTTTGTCCTCAGTGTTAGAACCACGTGATTGCCCACTGGACAACAATTATTTCTTTGATAATAATTCCTTTTTTAACACATTATGCATGTTTTATGTTTCTCCAACAGCCGTCAAGACCTTAGTTAGAATCAGTTCTCACAAACTTACATTTTCAGCTGTATAACATGCTTCTGGCAATGAATAAGTTGGTTTATCCTTTAGTAAAAGATTTACATGCTATATTCTTTAGTAGAAAAAGTGGCTCCAGCCTCTTTAGAATAGGGTAGATGGTAGTACCAAGAGACCTAGCAGGTAAGAGGCTGTATATGGAGTATATTTAATAATATTTATATGAAATAAAATAGTATTTTTTTACCTTCCTGTTAAAGAGAAGCTTTAATACTTTTCTAAAGCTGAGTCATAAACAAAAGACATTTGTTATGTAAATTATATTTAATTTAGAAAAAGGAAATCTGTCTTTGTACACATTTTTGCATTGAAATTATTTTCCTTCAAATAGCTACAGAGTTTGCATGCAGGCTAGAATTTCACAGGAGACCACAAAATACAGGAAGCCCACTTATGGCTAGGTACTAAGTAGGCTGTGTTTCCATCTGGCCAGTAAGTATTCTGAGAAGTGTTTTATATAAAACATCTGTGACATTTATGTAAGAGTCTTAACTTCTCTGAATATTGGCAACTGTCTCACTGGTTTATTCAACATGAGAACAACCCTGAATTAGATAACCACCTTTAAAAGAAAAAATAATCTGTTAAGCTGAAGAAAATATACTGTGTTAAGATACTTAAACACTTTATTTAAATATGAGCATTTAATTAAAAAAATAGTGGCCTTGTGCACATTTTTTCCCTTCAGTGTGCACACATGCCAATTCATATTTTATAAGCCTTTAATTCATATTCTAATAATGTCTGCACTGTGAACAGGACTTGAGATCTCAAAGAAGAAAAAAGGCTTTAGAGATTTCTCATCAATGGTATCAGTACAAGAGGCAGGCTGATGACCTAATGACATGGCTGGATGACATTGAGAAAAAGTTAGCCAGTCTACCAGACCACAAAGATGAGCAGAAGCTAAAGGTAATGTTGTTTTGGGATGGCAATGGTAGATCTTTTTGAGTGATAGTTTATCAATTTAGCAGGCAGCAAATGCAACAAATACTCCAACAGATATAGAATAGTATCAGTTCAGTTCTTTATTTCTGTTTATAGTAAAACAAACCCTAATTTTATGTGTTCAAACTGACATTTCTTTATTGTATTGTATCTTATGTTTTTCCGTTATACAGAATATTATATAAATACTTTAAAACACACTAAATATTTTTTGGTTGATAATATGGAAAGTCTGCAATGTATTAAGAAGCATCAGATGTTTTTTAGCAGAAATTATAATTGATTTTATGTATCTTTGTTCCAGATGAACAAATGACTTACCGATATGTGGATGACCTCTGTCTCATGTTAGCACATTCATTTTCATCAGAACATATTCATATGTCACTGTCAAACTCTATAGATTTATTTACATACTGTCAGAGGTTTTCCTAGTTTATTTTCCATCGTCTTTCTTTGCTTCATTCTCTGTTGAGTTTCCCACAGAGTAAAATAGGAGTTAAGTAATATATTAAAGAGTCAAGTATTACAGTATTTGTAAGCTGTTCAAACACTATTTGTCCTGAATATGATGACCCTTATTGAGGAAATAATTTCTTCAATTGCCCATCACAGCGTACTAGGAAGAATCTGGAAGTGGGAACTGTTGGCCTTTGCTAACTAGTTTTCAGTGTATCCTAGCTGTTAGTACTGCTACAGCCAATCTCCAAGAAGTTTCTTCAATTTCAGTTATTTTTGTTTTGTTTAAATGTAAAATAAATTATGAAGTAGCTGTAAATTTTAATTGTAACAATAAAATGGAAATGGAATTTCTGACAGAAGTATTTTGCTAATTTCAAGTTGATTGATCTAGTTAGCTAACTGTCCTGGGCCCTGTATTGGTTTTGCTCACTAGGAGATTGATGGAGAATTGGAAAAGAAGAAGGAAGATCTGAATGCGGTGCACAGGCAGGCTGAACGCTTGTCTAAGGATGGGGCTGCAAAAGCAGTGGAGCCAACCCTGATACAGCTCAGCAAGCGCTGGCGAGATTTTGAGAGCAAATTTGCTCAGTTTCGAAGACTCAACTATGCACAAATTGTGAGTTGTTACTGGCAAACCCATACGTTTGCAACTGCTACTACTAACAGCGTCCTACTAACAAAGAGAGCTTCAGGGTCAGTGTCAACTCTTCAGATATTAATAAGAAAAACCCTATTGTCTGCAAGTCGGGGTATCTTTATATTCTAATACAATAGCTCTCTGCTTTGGTCTTAAAATTGCCCTTCAGTTAAATCAGCCAATTACAAAAAAGCTCAGCAATGAAAAATTCATGTTTATTTCTGTTGCCTCATTATTTTCCCATAACATTTTCCAGTTTAGAAATATCAGTTTGCCATGCATCTATTTTGTTCAGTGAGTGTGTAAAACACAAAAATCGTCTTTTTCAAACTACCCATCCCATGCCAATTTTAATTGTTTTTTTATTTGTCTGTAACATTATACCCACTTTAGGAAGAGATAAAAACAAGTTTTATGACACTATATATACTTGGCCTCTTTTTCAAATGGTTGAGTTCTCAAAGGATTTTTTGAAAGAAAGTGTACTTCTAAATTTGGCAGGACGAAAACATAATTTTATGAACCAACTTCATGTCTTCTGATTTTGAGTTGTTTAGTTGTATATAAAATGTAATTATTCTTACTGGTTTATACATGCTGCAATGACTGGATGAATAAAAGGGAAATAAACTCATTCTTCCAGGTTTATGATCAAAATATGTATTTGGTGTTACCCATTTAGAAGGTTAACAGAGATTGCTTTTGTACTTACATGGCAGTTTTTCCTTGTCATTCCTACTACTCTGCTCATTTTCTTCTAGGCTTTTGATTTTATATGAAGAAAGAAAAGTTTTACTCTCAAGGAAGTTGTTGCATTATGTGCTCTTTTGTAATCTTAAAAGTGCTAGTGGTAATGGAATGTTTCAACAAAATATTTTATTTATGTATTTTTAAACTCATGTAGATTGCAGAGGGGACAAACTGACAGGATAATGAAAATTTAAATAAATTAAGTGTTATTTCTAATTGACATATAGTCAGCTATGTTTTAAAAAAAGAAAAAAATAGTTCCAAAAATAAAAAATAGTATATTGCCTTTTGGTCCATACAGTCCTCTATTTAATGTACTGAGTGTATTGTGTATTTTTAACTTTTATACTATTAAGTTACAGAATTTATATATAAAAATAATAATTGGATAACTATGCAGCTAATGGAAACAATCAGAGAAACATTAACTTCGGTTTGTATGTTATTAAATCTTGTTCCATCTGATTACTCTTTTCAGATTACTATGGTTTATATTAAACCTGATGTTTGTAATCCATTGCAAATGGTTTATATTGGCATGGAGCTAGAGCAGGCTTCACTTTGTCTTGTAAATTGGTCTTTTTCTTTGTAATGAATGTATTTGTTCCTTTGATAAGCAAGTACAAAATAAGAATGTGTGTGCAATTTATATAAAAACACTCTACTGTCAGTGTGCCTTTTATGTCACCCACCACCTACCATGACTGAGTATGAGTATAGCCATTACAAAATTTTAATAGCAAATCAATAAAACTATATAGTAGCATATTTTCTTTAAACTGTGGAAGGTAGCTACATCAGCACATGTGCTTTTAAATTGGCCAGAGAAATACATTCATCAACTTTTTAAAGCCATGTGACCATTACATGTATTTTTATTGTTAAAATATATTACTTACTTATTTCGATCCTTGTAATGGTTAAATCTTTCAGTATTCTCGAATATTTCATGCAAAAAAGCTACTTGTTAGTATTTATCTGGGGAATGAGGTCAATATTCAATGAAATTTGCATGTGTACAGGATAATAACTGTATTCTTCTTATTTCTCATGAAAAATACCTTGCTCTGTTGACCAACACCATCACCAAGATGGTATTCATATGAAATATTTTAGAAGTTTTACAGAAGCTACTGAAACTGATGAAAGGTAGCATATTTTCGTGGCTCAAATCAGAGTGAGAAGTACAAGTGCCTTTTCACTGTGTTGGCTTTGCTGAATCAGTGAAACAAAGTGAATTTCTCTTCTACTTTTCTCTTTTAATACAGCCTAGGTACCTACCTCACAGGGATGTTGTGAGGATTGATTAATTGTTTGTGCAAGACTTTAAAATGCAAAAGAAAATGAAAATTCAAACTATTCACTTGAACACATGCATATACTAGCAAAAATTACTTTCACAGAGATTTCCTGTGTTAACCACCAACTGAATAAAACTGTATAATAAAAGTACAAAAAGGAATTTCCTTATAAAGCTAAACAGAAAACTGCTGCATTTTTTATTTATAATTGATGATGTATTCAATAACAGACAACAGAAAGTTGTTATTATGAATCAATGAGGATCTAGTTGTACTGTATATCTTGCAATTAATTATTATTCATTGAATAAACATAGCAAGACTATATTGAAGGAGACCTTTAATTTTGTGGCTTAATGACAGATTTTCATTTCTTACCTTTGTTGGAGACAACACATTTCTGATATATTTCTGATATCAAAGTGTGAAATTAGAATGGTCATTCTCCACTGGATTTTATTTTTCCCCAATATTTGCTGACAAGACCTGACAGAAGGATATAGGAGTCATAACCACATAAGCATTGATTCTCTTTAGCGTGGTAGATTCTCATAAAATTCTGATTGTCTCACCAATACATAGCAGTAAATATCCAGCAAGTAATTGACAAATATATATGGATAGATGTTTATAAAAAGGAATTTGCTGTCACCACTTTTGATAATAAGGTATGACATAGTTATATTTCCTCAAACAATGCATGTTCTGTTTGATGTCAGTCTTGAGACAATTATTCAATTTGGTATAGTGGTCATCTTTTTATGTGGAAATTTTCAGAGCGCACTGTGTGACATTCTATAGAGAAAAAGATGGGTTTGTTGCAATAACAGGTTAAACATGGTGCACAAATAAATACAACTGCACAAAACCCGAAACATGGAGTTCATATTATTTTAAAAGTTTTTTCTCCCACCCAGTGTCTTTATTCATATGTGGCAAAATAAACAGTGGGCAGAAAAATCAGGTTTTCAATTAGGCAGATTTCTGATTCCTACTTTTAAAAAAGTTTAGTGTTCTACTTAATTTCTGCTAAAAATTTCCATCTGAATTCAGTCAGTAGTAACTTCAGTTGTGAAATCTGAGTAACTGAAAGAGTGGAATATTTTAAGATCATATTTTAAAATTATGATTAACTGCTAAATCCCATTGAAATTCATTGAAGGTTAAGACAATTTTAAAAAATCAAGCCATTAAAGTCTAATCCTAGAGCGCTATGCAATTTTTGCATGTTCAAATTACATGTTTGGTTTTTTAAAAAAAATCATTTTGGTAAAAATTATAACATTATAACGGTAAAGGGACATGTATTTCTAGATTAGCTCTGCAGAATTGAAAATCACTAAGCCTTGGCAGTCATAGAGTATTTTCAGAATATTTATCCATCACCTTCACTACAGTCTAAACCTAACTCTTCCAGTTACTATTTTTCTGCAGCAGTTTGTGCCACTGTTCCAGGGTAATGAAAATAGTTATCTGTTGCAGAGAAAATGCTAGAATCAGATAGTTTAAATCAAATCAGGATAAAAATCAGTTATTGATATATTGCGTACATTTAATTAAATTAGCTTTAGTAATGGCTGTGTTATAGAGGTTTTTTTCTATGCTTTCTTTTCCGAAGTCTATTTGCATGTTTACGTCATGCAGTTTATATTTTATTGAGCTAACTGAAATTACTCAGTGTGTAGGGAGTACTGAAAACCTTTATCATGAGAAAACGTTTTGTAGATGGACACAGGTGCAGAGTCTACACTATAAGTTCTTACTTCATATGTCCTATGGCTATATTTTATCAAGCTATCCATACATTTGTTCTGCTGTCATATACGGTGGTTTGTTTTCTTTTCCTCTCTCAGCTGAACTATGCATGCTGTAAATAGTAAGCCAGAGTATTTTAGGACAAGAGGTATTTGTTATTGCAACCTTTTAACAGTTCTCAAAATTAGGTACCTATTAATGTATATACAAGCAAAAAAAATAGGCTGACATGAATCATTTCAGTAATTTCACTGGTGACACACACAAACATTCTATTTAAATTTATGATTATTTTATGACTGAAATATTTGGGCCTGTATTTTGACCATACTGGGGAAAAATGATAAAACTGATCAAAAGATAAACATCAGGAGGGACTTTTTTTTTCATACCATTTGAACTATGTGTTGAACAACAAATAGCTATACAAAGCATGTATTTATTTCTGTAAGGTAAGTGATTTAGTCTGAGCAGTTCAATAGTTACCTGTCACATGGATAAAGTACCAGTACCCTTAGTACTTAGTATGAACTAAATATCATAAGCTTCATTTCTCCAAATAAAAGACATTCCATTTAAGATTCTGGAAAGCATTCAGAAGTTCAAAATACCTGTTTCCTAACTGGATAATCACTTAAGGTGAGAGAATATGTGATCAACTTCTGGAACCAGATTAAGGATTGATCAAGTTTACATCTGAAATTCAAGAGTTTAAGTTCAGTCTTTTAAGGACATCTTGTAGTTTTTTAATTAATATTTTCCTGTGGTGCTCTATTTCGTTTATATAATGAAATTTAAACTTTTCAGTGTTAGAATATATTTATATATACAGATATTTTCTAAAATATAATTCAAACATTAATTGAAATAAATCTGTCACAGTTAGATAAATGCAGGATTTGGTGTCCTAATTATCTATCTGCCTTTAAATAATAAGGATACTTCAGTGGTAAAATGCTAGCATTGTTTTTGATCATTGTTTTGCACAGTTTTCACAACCAGCAGGATTGGAATGAAGTGGTTTTCTTCTCTTACCCTTGCTTAAGTATTTCTTGGGGTAAATAAGTAATGGTTGCCAAGAAGAAGGGGCAAACTAGTTATTCATTATTCCTACAATGAACGGGAGAGAGGACAAATAAAAGAGAGAAAAGACATTAGAAAAGCAAAATAGGAAAATACCTACTGGAATAAAAGAAAAGAACTGCACAGTTGATGGATTAGTATCTGTTTCACCTATGCACTTTGGGTCCTTTAAGGACAGGACAGAGGTGATTCTTTGACACCATTTACTTTTTCTGACATATACAGTGGCAGCTTTTTAAATAAATAGCTTTACACAGCATAGCTAAAGACTAGGCTTTTTTGACTGTGGTCTGCAAAAGAGGTGAGGATGAATGAAAATCTTTCAGAATGGAATCACAGCTCAATGTTTACACCCATTTTCTAGCATTCATCAACCTGGAAAGTGCTATTTGAAAGTGTATTCCAAATAATTTAATTGTATTTCAAATACTTTAGTTTTATCTCTAACTTAAGAAAGGTTGTGGGAAGCAC
The DNA here is from genome assembly GCA_033124195.1 of Coracias cyanogaster. Classification (NCBI taxonomy): domain Eukaryota; kingdom Metazoa; phylum Chordata; class Aves; order Coraciiformes; family Coraciidae; genus Coracias; species Coracias cyanogaster. The sequence goes on from JAVSBS010001327.1 coordinate 92,795, forward strand.
ATGGAAGTTGAGTGTTTTCTTTGATATTGCTAAAGAAGAGCTAGTTTTATAGATGCATTTTAAAATGCACTTCGCCTTCTCTGTGTCTGAAATGAATGCATACCCTGTTATGAAGACCATCTAAAGCCTTCTTTTATAAAAGTGGACCTTACTACAGTATTTTGAGTTCTTCTAAAGCATATTTATGAGAACAATTAAACATTGGGACAGTGTCAGAAAGGAAGTGGTGGATTCCCCTACATTGGACAGTTTTAAGATTCAGCTCGACAGAGTGCTGAGTCATCTCACTTAAGCTATATATATATATATATTTTTTTTTTTTTTTTCACCCTGAAAGGTTGGACTAGATGATCCTTGAGGTCCCTTCCAACCTGGCATTCTATGATTCTGTCATAGTTGTCTTCTCTCATCTTTCCTTACTAATTCTGTAGAGTATTCTCTATCACTGCAAATCTATGTTATTTTAATAGAGCGAAATTTTAAAATCATGTCTTGTAGATGACAAAACTTTACAGAAGAGATTTTTCTCTGTCGTTTTCCCTTACCTGTTATAAACTTTGGTAAAGTGATCTAAATTACATTCTCTAGTTTAAAAATGAAACTCAACATCTTTATCTCATCACATAGAAGTGAAACCTCGTACTACTACTTAGACTAAGGGTGGTTTAGGATCTGTCTTTAAATTATATGAAGTGGTTATAAGAATGTAGTCTTAGCCATATCACAGACTTCTCTTACAGCTCTCTGTATGGTTGAGATGGTAAGAAGGCCAACAGGCTTTGGCTAAAGAATAATGTGTGACTTAGCACCCAGGTGTCTCTCCTTATGATTTTCTTTGGACAAAACTGAGCATGATACTAGTATAGTATTTTCTTCCTTATAATTATCTAGCTGTTTGGGAAGGCAGCTAATTATCATCTTATTTTCTGTGATATAGTGTATCATGATTTATTAGGAAAATAAATTACATGCAGAGGAACTTGGTATAAAATAAAACTTGGCTATAATGTTGAATTAAATAATAAAGGAAAAGACCTTCTGCAGAGTGGTTTGGCCCTAAGTGTCACTATGTTTTGAAGAGATGATGTTCATCTCCTGTCCACAATTCAGGATGTCAGCAGTGCTACTCCTGGTTTGGTTTGCTTTTTTTTCTGTTTTTGCCTGGGTACATCTGAGCATACTTATGAAGGGGCACAGGAAGTAAATTTGTACATGTACAGTGCAAGTGCTGAATATCTAAGTATGTATGTTTAATTAGTTTTCAACACTGCTGGATTGACAGTGATTTCATTCACATTATTTAAAAAAAGAAAAGAACCTATGTCTGGGAGTAACAAAATCAGGCTAAGTGACATACCCTATTATTATTCTGTATGATTGCATCTCTTTTTATGTAGATTAAGGTTATTTTAAGACATAAGATAGAAAATAATTAGGTAATGTCTTTTAACATTCCTGGAAGGTGTCAGTGTTTAAGGTTTAGGGCTTTGCTCTCTTAAGCTGTTAGCATTGAACAGTAATGTAGTACTTTAATGGTATTTTTAGATTATTTTCTAAATTATCTCAACAAACAGCTAACAAATGTAGTTTGCTTAAATATCTAGAGAGTTAGCATCACAAATCACCAATCAATTTAAAAATGGGTTAGTCAATTTAGCCATCAATAGACTGTGTTCTAACATATCTGTGTTTTATTTAACATTGATTGGTTCCTTGGTGATCAGTCAGTAGAGTCACACATACTATTATTCAAGAAAGCCCTGAAGCTTCATGTATAAGTGCTGTCTAAGATTGGGGCACTTCTGTAGTCTTAATAAATCAGCCACTAAATAAGTTGCCATTGACCAAATTCTGTTCCTAGGAAGGCTGCCTTCCAGCGTATTGTATAGAAGCTTGTTCTGCCACCATATGCACTGTTTCTTATCTATAGCTTACCACTGTCCGAGAAACAATTTCAAATTCTGAGTAAAAAAATCTTTTGAAATTCCTTCAATTCTTTCAGGTATTTATTGCTGTGCAGGGGAATTTAAGTATATAATGCTGCTTTAACAGAATCAATAGAGACTGTCACAATTGGACTTCATGATTTAAAGACTATAGGAGGGTGTAGAAGAGTTTAATCTTCTAAAGTCAAATAGATACTTTGTTAAGTAGGACATTTCCTCTATAATGTCTGTGTGTATTTTTTTCAGTTGTGAAAAATATTGCAAGGTGAATACAATAAATGGTTAACAACTCTATGGATTTACGTATTCTATAGTTAGCATACAAAAACTTTTAAAAACATTTTGTCTACTACAAGGTAACATATATAAATCAATTACAAAAGTGTTTTCCAAAAGTGTTTCTTTAATTTTTTTTTAATAACTCCTTTTATAATGTTACAGATATCTGTTCAAAGGCACATGGTGGAGACATACCAATTTCCTTCTACTTGTCAGTTTTGAACTACTGCAATTATTAAGATTGACATATGCCATCTTTATCTGAAGTAATTAATGTAAATGCATAATTTATTTAAAACAAGAGACACTTTCTAAATTCCAGTAGTTCCGATTAGTCAATTATGCTATAATGCTACTAGATTTTGTTTTTCTTCAGGACGTGGTAACATTGCAGCTGTGGCATAAAATACACAGTGCTCTATTTTTTCATTTTAGGAAAGAATTTGCTTATATCATACCCAGTACAGTACGCGAGAGTCTTATGTCCCAGTCTCATCACAGTTGAAATGAATATTTTTTTCTCTTTGCTTAACAAATAGATACCAATGGAAGCTGTCAGGATTAAAGTTCACAGCAGAACTTCTAGACTTTCCAATTTGTGCTAGTTGTGTTATTCTCTTATTTGCGTGAATGCTAGCAGGTAAGGAGCAATGGGTAAGTTTTCAAATAAGCTGCAGCTAAATTCAATATGCAGCAATGCCTCGGCCTGAGGAGAGTCCCTATTTGACTAAGTCAGAATAAAACAGAAGTACTGTTAAGCCATTGTAAAAGGGATGGACAAAGCTGTTCATTTTGCCACTTGACCAAGTGTATTTGACATCTTGGAGGGCTCTAATAGCATGAGGGCATGTGTAACACAGAGGATTGACTTCAGCATCAATATGCTTTGTCATAGTTTTTAAAATATGTATTTACCTCCTGGGTGAACAAGAAAGAAGAAAAAAAAAAAAGAAACCAAAGTTACAACTATGAATACTACCAATAAAATGACAAATTACACTGGGTTTAGTGTTTAAAATTAATTGTTATAGCTTTTGTCTGTATTTTTTTTCTCATCTAAATGTGAAAATAATGCATTCGGGAAAAAAAAACAAACAAAACAAACAACAAACCAGAAAAAGTGGAAATGGAATAAGTAGTCATCCACGTCTTTGACCCAAGCAACCAAAGATATCTATCCAATCCACCATACAGAGCTCATCAGAGTGTAGCAGGACTATCTCACATTTTGGGAGATATCCAATAATTTAAGCCTAACAGTACAGGGAACAGGTCTTTTCTTATGGAGAAAACCTTTGCAATTCAATCAAGTTATGAAGGTCAAAAATAAGTTCACACTGGTAAATGCCTGTTGATTGATGATTTTCAAAATCAATGTCTTCAATTTTCTATTGCTACTCCTAGCATGTAAAATTTACTGAAATGTTTTCTAATTATTATTCTATTATTATTGAGAATACTTTCATTTTAACTGGTTTTATTTCATTTTATGTAGAGATAAAATAAATACATTCATTTTATCATAGAATAAAAACTGTCAATGCAGCATTTCTCAATTAGTAAGGTATGCCTTAGCAGTGAAGTATTGTGAAGACGTAAAGCACTCTCAGTCTGAGAACAGTGCTGAAAATAATTATGTCTATTTTTAAAGTTTCAGTTTTTATATAAGACATTTATTAAGTCAGATACATGCATTAAAATACATGTTTAAGTGCTGGAACATGCAGGCTTTTGTGGACTACAATCATACATGAGTAGAAAAATCATGAATATGAGAAAATATTTACATTCTTACTTGAAAATTTATTTTTTTTTAGTATTCTTTTAAATAGATTTTTATGCTGACAAGTGCCTTTTAAGGCCTTGCCTTCATGGAATTACATAAGCATTTTATCAATTTTTAAGCCTGTAGTGAGGATTTAGGTCTCTCTGAACTTGAAAAAGGTGCTTCTTTTTGTTCTAATAGGTAACTTGTTTGTGATTGACTAAGGCCATCCAACCTCATAATGAAAATTCCATCTTATTGGTATCATTTTTTTCTACTTTCTACATATATACACACTTCCAGGTAAGGTGTGCCAGCAAGATTGAAGACAAATAATTTTTTTTCTGAATATTAGTTGACATCTCCACTCACAGTCGGCATAGGAAGGAGTGAATAAAAGATGCTTTATGTATAAATATGTAATTTAAAGTGGTTTTATTGATCTCTGACAGCATTTGATCATACCTTTACATTTTTTATTCTTTATTTGATACATTGATGCTAACCATGGGCTAGCAAGTATCATGTAGTTTACAGTTTGCTCTAGAAAGCAATAAACTATTCCAAAGTTTAGTGGACTCTTTTAGGCATGACTGTCTTTGTCCAGAAGGTGTCTGCTATGTGCTTGGTTTTTTTTGTATGTGTAGCACACCCACGTTTATTCCTCAGGATGACTGGCTTTTTACACTCTCATGTATCTTGCCACTGCTTATAAAGAATACCTTCTTAAGCATTAGTTCACTCCAGGAGAAGGCATATTTGTTTGTTTTTCCTGAACTTCTCACCAGGATGCTGCTAGGAGCAGTGTCAGGGTACAGTAGTGCTGATAGGTGTGTTTTACCACTTTACTCCTCCCACCATTCCATTTGTGTGAAGTCGTTAACTCAAAAGCACAGTGCACTGAGGCCACTTATTTGGAGGCTTCCAGAGAGAGGGGACCAAAAATGGAACAGTTGTCAAGGCCTAACACAAAAAGGTTAGAGGCTTTCTGGGTGCAAACTGCTGAAACAGCAAAAGTAATGTTGGGATTGTTCCCTCTGCAGAAAGAGGAAAGAAAATGGATATACTGAGATGAGTGAACTGTGCTTTCACACTGAGTTTTCCAGTGCTAAAAGGAATTTAATAACATTCTCCAAAAGTAGTTTAGCCCTGATGCCACTAGGTAATACTGTGCCAGATGTAGGCGATAATCATCCCAGACACTTCTTTGGAGGGAATGTTTGATTTTGTGGACAAAACCTACATTATTTCTGTAGTTCCTGTTTTGTTGGGTTGTGCGGTTGTTTTGCTGGTTTGATTGGTTGGTTTTTTATTTTTAGCCTTCTCTGTAAGGGCCAGTTCATGGGTGTATTTCTTGTCTTTGTGTTGCACCTGGTAAGATGTGGTAGCTGTCAATAAAATCAGTGTCTCTCATGTAGGTAGAGTCATGTTTATGGAAAGATCCTATCCCTTAATTAAAAATATGTAATGATGGGGAAGAAAATTTAGTTTACTGTTCTAGAGATGATAATGCTTGGTGAAAAGCAATGCAAGAACTGTTAAGTCTTACCCAAAAGAAGCTGTTTTTTCTGAAACTATAAATACTTGCATATCAGTATATCACTGACAATCAAGTAAAAATACAAAATAAATTAATACAAATGAAAATGTATTTTGCAGAAATCACAAAATGGGAAATGGCCATTTACGCCAGAAGTTCCCCATCATTCTTAACAATGTTTTTGTATTGTGTGTTATATTAAAATATTATTAGGTTTTCAGTATTTTAAATATTCTGCCACTTTGTCTGATTCAACTTATTCAAAATTATTCTTAATCAGTTATCTAAAACTTTAATTTATATTTTCTTATCTATTTTTAATCCTTATAAAATGTTAACCTACCTTACTTTTCTTGAACTATTTTGCCTTTAGCCATGTCTTTACTGAATATTATTTTTAATAGTAGTTGTTCCCAGCTACTACAGTCTCCTTTTTTAAAAAAAAGGTTTTATTTTTCTCATTACAGTGTTAGTATATGATTCAGTTTCAGCTATGCATTTCTAGTAAGGATGTTTGTCCTGACTATAAGGACAGATGTTGCCCATTTTATATTTTACAGTAAGGCAATTCCAGCAAACATAGGGACAAGCCAAATTTTTTTCCCTTTCTTTGCTGATTAAAATTGTAATTCTGGATATGCCTAGCCTTCATTCCCTAGTGCAAGATGCTAATTTCTGCCTTGGGTTCTGTTATGTGACTGCCAATGAGGGAAAGATAGAAAGAAAGAAATACCTGTGAGCTATTGAAAAACCCGCTAACATAAAATAAGTTTAATCCTTGATTTCTAAAGTTGCATCAAATTTCCAACTCCTTTGTTTAAATAATATTCAGAAACTAATTAATCTTTTTTAGAATAAGGTATTAAATAATTTCGACAAATATGAGGGCACGTTCTGGTAGGCCTCTGCCTTCAAATATCAATCCATTTATTTATTTATCTGATTGTAGTACTTTACAGTTTAACTAACAATATAAACATTAATGGTTTGCTTGAACTAGAAATCTTCTGAGTCATGTTTTCTGTAAAACTATATGGGTAATCATCCAGCAGCGAGAAACACGAATGTAAAGTTTTCTGTAAAGGGTAGTATGAATTTATGGTTGCATACATCTCATTAACATTGATGGGTTTTAGATATTACACATATTTTGAGGGATTGCTAAACTATGTATGTCATACAATGTTTAGTCCTGTGTTCAGATTTTAATTTTTACCTTGAAGAATGCTTTTATATGAGTTCTTTGTAGCAGTGATCGAAATCCAATTTTTGCACTACTATAAATAATTAAGCATGGTATCCATGAAGTGCTCACACATCAGATTTCTGCTTGACTTTTTCTCTAGTTTCTGGAATTATTTAGAGCAAGAAGGCACAGATTTTATTTTATGTACACACATACACATGTATGTGTACATGTGTGCATAGTTTTTAGTGTAAAATTGGCTTGAAAAAAAAGATTAAACTAATACAACTATATAAATGAATTATATTTTGTGTGTCACTGTACGTATTCGTGTGACCTCATTTTGAGTGAATGACCTTGTACACCTAGCATGCTCTTTTCATTACTGTGAGTGTAAATATTCTTTCTTCTCAGTCAAAAAGAAAAATACGATTATAGTTAAAATTGGCCTAATGTGGGCCTACAGTTCTTTACTACATGACATGTGTCACAGCGTAGTCTTGAGAAATGAAAATACATTGCTACATGTCTCAGTGGCTTGTTGAGAATCTTGCATTTCTTAATCAACAGCTTTTTCTTCAGGTTTACTGCGGTAAACTGTTCTTTTTGCAGAGCATGTGATTCATGAAACATATGGGGGGCAAACACCATTTTTTTAAAGCAATTTATTTTAAATAATAAAAAGTATAGCAGTGATATGGTAATTAGAGAGGTTTCAGTGTTAGCAGATGTACTGAGAAAGGCATTCAGTGAGAAAAGTGTAAGCAAAGCAATTAAATTTGCATAAGAAATGCAGCAGAATAACACAAGTCTATAGACAACTTTATGGGCTTTATATGTGATATGCATGCATCTTCTATAGTGTGAAGAACCAGATTACTCAGCCCAGTAACTAAGGAAAGAAACATGACATGAAAGGATGGACAGGGCAAATCAATATATTATAATGAGAGACTTTGTTGAGGTAGTATCTGCAAGATGGTGTTTATATTTGTTTTCTTTTACATACTGTGTAGCTAGCTAATGATATAGTTTTCTTCAGTACCATTGATATGTTGTCTTTCACATATATAGCTCCAAAATCTGTGATTATCTGTATTAGGGCAGAAGCATGTAAATAATATCATTTTTGAAAGAGTTTGCCAGCAATTGACTGTAAAAGTTCTTTGAGGTCCTCGGTAAACTTGTTTCTTTGAGAAGACAGGCATCAAGCACAATGGATCTTGGACTTACGCTAGGAAACCTATGTGATGTGACAAAACAATTAATTTATGCTTATGAAATCACAAATAATTTATATCTTTTAAGTTTTGCCTTTTCTAATGGAAATGCAAGTGATCATATATTTGGAGTTTAGTTAAAAGAAGCAATTAGAGTTCTCCCTACCCCAAAGCACACTTTTGGTATTACTTTTTATCTATGATCCATAAAGACATCAAATCAGAAATGTAGAGCATTTATATAAACAATCCCTATTTTGCCACCTTATATGTCAGTATCTTTCCAAATGCCAAAGATCAATTTTTAGGTTCCGTTTTCTTGGAACCTAAACAGTCTGAGATTTCTTTACATTTAATGTAAACACGTGCTTTCAGAATAGAGTGTCTATTTCATATTTGTCCAGATTAAATAATAATTTTAAAAATCTGAAATTCCAAGAGGTGTGTTGCTGGGATTTCTTTTAGAAACATGAATTCATTAAAAACTTTTCAAACCACCAAATTCCAAATTGTATTTTCTAGTTTAAAGAGAAAGGTGTATAGTGTTGAAAGTTCTGAGTTGACCTAGTTGTTCTGTGTTGCATGCTATTTAAGAAATTGTGTCTATTACACAAGTCATTATTTTACTTGACACCTTGAAATGATTTAATATTTTAGGCCTGGTATGCATGGAATTTCTGTGATGGAGGACAGATTTTTAAAGTGGTGTGAGGATTTAAAATGAAAGGGCTAGCACTCAAATTTCAGTAACACCATAATCACAGATTACTCTTGCATTTTCCTGTCTTCATTTCTTTGGAGAATAGGAGAAGAAAACTTTGTACACTTTTGTATGGATTAATTTTAGTACCTGTCATTTTGAACAGACCAGTGGAGTATGAGTGATCCATGTCAGAAAACTTAAATATTTCCTGCATTTGTCCTTAGAAGTTATTTCTAATTGTTTCTAGATTGTGAACTGGAAATTGCATTGTTTTAAGTTTGTATAGTGTTAAGAAACTAAAGGAAACATTTTGTTGTATATCTATACTAGCAAACACTTCAAGAAGATACAACTTCCGTGGTGACTGAAACTATGACTGTGGAAACCACTCATGTGCCTTCTACATACCTGGCAGAGATCCTTCACCTTCTACAAGCCTTGTCTGAAGTAGAAGAGCGCCTTAATTCTCCTGTTCTGCAGGCTAAGGATTGTGAGGATCTCTTCAAACAAGAAGAATGTCTCAAGGTAAGATAGAAAGCTTTTTTTACAATGATTGAATTCCATTATTTTGGGGCTTCTGTATACTGGCAGCTTGCCCTCACTCTCAGAGTGTTTTATAAGCAACTTTCTGTGACATGTATATGGATGTTTATATATGAAGGCATATTGATGCAAAATGTAAGAACACTGAAGAGTTGGTTTATTTTTATCTGTTTCACCTGTATTTGGAATAGAAGAGCATTAGTGTTTCTGCAAAGTACGTCCCTCAATGGGAGAGAAATGGTGAAGAGGGGCAGTTATATATTTAAAGTTGTGAACTTGTGGTTAAAGGTTTTTTATGTGTTCCTTATTTCAAGTATAGTAACACTCAATCCTGGCAGCTTTGCTTTAGTGTTTGATTTCAAAATATTTTTTATTAAAACAGCAACAAGCCCAAGTAAAATTCAGCTGTTCCATTCCATTCTAGGCCAAAAAAAGCTTGAAGTCTGATTAGGGTTGTACTCTGTGCCATTATTACAGTTTAATTAGCTAAACAGAAAATATTGTCCAGTGGGAAGATAATGTAGTTAAGAAAAAGCTACTTCAGTATTGTTGATGGCTGTCTGTTTTCCTCATCACTTGCAACAGTGAAATCCTTTGAAATTTGCGGACTTTTTCCAACACAGAATTGACATAAGAATAGAATAAGATTAAAGTTGTAAGCCTAAATAGATGAATGAGTTATCAGCTTTTGCAGAATAATGTTTATGTGAGGAAAGCCTTGTAAAAAAATCATGCTTAAGTGCTGTATATATTCACAGCAATTTCAAATTGTGATCCAGCATGAAGAGAAGACCACATTTCCATTTTATTTTGGGGAAGGAAAGGCTTTAACAAAAGGAAATGTTAGCCTAAAAAGGCTGGACTTTGCCTGCACTCAGCTATAAGAAAGAAGCTTAGAGGCAGAATTGGGGCAAGGGCTCTAAATTAGCCTCTGTAGGAGCAAATTTATCTCTTTCCACAACACAGGAAATGTAACAAAAGCACATTCATATGCAGTCATTAGCTTCCATAAAATCACATCTGTTTTTAATTCTTATACATTTCAGGCACCTGTATATATATATATATTTGTAATATACACACTCACACACACATAGATATTCTTATTAGCTCTTGAAAATTAGGATTTCAGTTTCCTAGCAAGGCAGTATAGTGTGTGTAGCGAAGCATAACAGTGAAGTATAGGAGCAAAGGAAGCATATAATTGATAACAAGACTGTGTGAAATAGCAGTAGGACATTCCTTTTACCACTTCTGATTTAGTACCAGTAGATTAAAGTGGTTCTGAATATTGAAGCACACAACATGCCAATGTTATTGCCATTCTTAATTTAAAATAATCTCTTTTGATAGAATGAATCTTCTGCATGAAAAAAAGTCATGGACCATGTAAATCATGGGTAATGAGGTACTACTTGGTCCTTGTCTATAAACTTATGTTCATTACGAGACTGGATGGAAAAACAGTGACCTACCTCAAGCAGTTTACCCATAGTTGACTTCTTTTTAGTGCTTCTTAATGCTTTACATTTGGGCTATCTCTATCTGATTTATATCCAAAACTAATCCATTGCTCATCCACGAATATTTGGTATTATTGGAGTTGACACCAACTTCAGTAATATTGATTACTGAGGTTACAAGTAAGTACTGCCATAGGCTTAATTTAACTGAACTACTAAATTGTTATGAGATGCATTTGTGGGCACAGTTCCATATTCCTCCCAAGTAAATCTCTTAGAAGAGGCAAATGGATCTTGCACATTCATGGCCTTTTGGAAGAGTACAGTTTTGATCTAAGCCTGCTTAATGAATATTTATTCCCAAGGAAAAGCATTTATCATTGTCATTATCCTGCAGTAAAAATAGAAAAGTAGTGCATAAATTGTTCAGCAGCTGGTTGGGAAAGGTTTGAAACTAAACTGTGGTTGATTTTCATCCCTGACAGATTTGCGTGAATTGAATTACGGAACTGTCATGAATAGCTCTGTGTTTTAAAACTGGGTTTGTGGTTTTTTTCACTCCCATTCAGAAAGAATACATTTTAATTAATCCTTAAAAGGAAAAATAAGTTTATTTACAACAATCTTTCAGTGGTAACTGCTTTGAAAATTTTTCTCCAAAGTAAATATGTACAGTAAGACTTAAACCTGACAGCTCATTATCCAATAGGATAAATGTCAAATACAAATCAAAAATTGCTTTTATTAACTGTCATAAATAATTTTAGCAGTGACTTTTTATAAAGGGGATATAATAGCAAAATATGAGGTTTTGCTTCAAAAATCTGAAAACTTCTAACATTTAGTAAATTAGAATGGCTTTATGGGCACTTTTAGTATATCTGCTGAAACCAGCTTATAGGAATGTTATTCTCTTCATTTTAAGCTTTATGGAGTGGAAAAATCAGGTAGAGAAACCACATCTTTTCTCTTTATCTCATAAAATCATCAATTGCAGTGTCTCCATTATCCTATTACAAGCTCTTTTAGGTATTAGGGCATATAGTACCTCAGTTTTCTTCATCACTATACTTACAGTATTTCACAAACTATTTAAATATTACAGTACTGTCAAAGATGAAGTTCCAACTGATTGTATGGAAAACCATGGTTCATAGATCAAAGGATTAGGAAATTTGGCTTAGTGATAGACTCTCAAAATAGGACAAATCTTGTTATAAGCACAAACATGATGGTATTTCTGTCTGCTATTGACGATGTTCGTATTGATGGAGTTCATAATCTATGAGTTCCCCATACAGATTTGATTTTAATTACAATGGATTTCATTACATGATCAAGTGTAGGTATAAAATGCCTTCAGAATTTAGCTAATTATCCTTGCTTGCATTGGGTGTTTCAAATGCTTCCTGAAGTTTAAAGGAATGTAGAAATTTGCATATATTCAACTTAAACTGGTTTTAGAAAACTGAGCTATATTGCTATACTAAGCCAAAGTTTTCCTGGGTAGTGATTATATCATGCAAGCTACTTGTCTTGTTCAAACTCCAGATTATTTAGTGGGTAAGGTATACACTGAAAGAAATATACAGAGAAGAAAAACTAACATGTGATTCTGTTTCCAAACACATAGCAAAAGTGAATGCTGAAATGAAACAGTCTATCTGGTATTTAAGAAGTCTAATTTGTGTTTATAGCTGTATGTAAGAAAGTGTTTAGTGGAATTTCATGCTAAGAATCAGCCATAGTCATGGCACAGTCATGCCTGTTCATTACTTAATTATATGAACAGTGAATTCAAAACATCTTTTCTGAGGCTACTTGCTTCATATAATTAATGCTGCAAACCTGCAGTAGGACCTATACGTATTAGGCATTTATTATTATTATTATTATTTTGATATTCTTAATTTTAGCAGGAACATTATATTGTAGAATATGATTATATATTTAGGTAAAATATTTTTCAGTGATACTTTAATATGGAAAGCTATCTGGCTTTTTGAGAAAGAGGTTTCTTGTATATGTCACTTCTTGCATAATCACTCTAACAGTTCTTTTTCTAGTTCTTTGTTTCCAGTGGGTCCTTGTCTAGTTCATTAAAAATTGAGTTGTTTGCTTTTGTTGTTTTTTAAATATAGATATTTTCATTCTCTATTTGTTGGTTTGGGTTGTTTTTCTCTTCTTTTTCCCTTTCCTTGGTAATTCTTCATCTACTAACAGACCACTTTTTTTTTGCAGTTTTCTGCTGTCTTAGTTCAGGATATAGGGAATTTACAGTACATGTTACACATCTGTGATTCTGGCAGCCAGAATACCCTTTCAAAATGGTTTATTAAACCAATAATACTCATACCAGCTATTGTAACTCATAGTTCTATACAGATTTTAAAATTATAAGTAATTTGTGGATTTTTTCCAGCTATTCACAATTACTAACAACTGTGCTGTTGCTGGTTTTAATGTTAGTACTAAAAGCATGAAATATTGTAAGAAATCTGCTCTATATATCATTATAAAACATCATTCTACAAATGGTTGGATTACCAAAAGTATAGTTTAATTTTGAACATAGAAATATGTTTGGCCTGTATTAAGTGATTTTTATCAAGAAACATCCCCTAATGTGATATTTAGAGCGGTTTTCTGCTGCAGATCAGTAAAGCCCAATAAACCATAACTTAGAACTAAGTATAAGCAAATACACTCTTCAAATAGATTGGTCAATAATGCAGTGCTTCATGGCTGATTTGTACACAAATAGCCAAGGAGCTGAATTTTTATAGAAAGTTGTCTTTCTCTGGCAGATGAAGACAAATTTCCAGGTAGTGAAAATGAACTGGTGTTTCAGTCTGTAGCACTCTGATTTCTCTTTTCAAGAACAATGAGATGGATCATTCCCCAAAGGCTACTGTCACTTCAGCTGCTAATGATTTTCTGTTATCCTTTTTTTAAAAAAAAATCACAGCCTTTTGCACTTCTGTTAACCATGTTACATAAATTCCCAAGGCATTGTGATAACTAACTGCTTAAAGCTATTCTCTTCAACATGGAAGATGGGGTATATGTGTGAGGTACATGAGTTTGTGCATACACACATATACATTCTATCTTTTTTTTTCCTCTTGGACACTTTTATGCCATCCAGTAGTAGATTTCATCTGTGGAAGGTTAACTCTATTATCTTTCTTTGTGCTCTAAACAAAAGCAAAAATCTAACATATAAATCAGAAACTATTTGCCTTTTGACAGACCACTGATTTTAGACATTTAGGGACATGTCACTTATAAATTGTGAAGGGCATAGATGTATTTAATCTATTTTTAATACTTAGAAAGTTTATCTGCTTGGTATATATATAGGCACATATGCCACTCTTCATTTGATTAACATGTCAAACACATTCTTGGGTGGATGAGATGAGCTGATAGTCAAACCTTCTGAAGGCTACTTAACTTAAGTGCTAAGTGTGTTCTAGCACCTTTTAATATTTTAATTACATTTTCTTCTCTTCTTTAAAGATGCACAATTTTAGTCATGATGAGGTTTTGTGAAGATGCCGCTTCCTTTATGTGCAAGGGATATAATCTCGGAAGATTTGGAGGTGTTTTATATTTATATCCCCTAATATTTCTTATATTCAGAGTAATAACATTTAATACCTTAATTATCCGTGGCCTGAGCATCTAAAGCAGAAATTTAGGTAGACCTGACTAAGGAATGCTGAGTGTAAGACATTATGCAGGGCAAGTCAAATGAGGTTTGTTGAGTAATAACACAGACCCAGCCAGCTTTTTCTCTAAATGATAGATTGCTGACAAGGGAAGAAATATGTTCCTTAATGTGAATCATCCCAGCGACCAGACGTCTGCAATTTTTTTTTTTTATTTATAAGTATTACCTTTAGTCTGCTAAATGTAAGTCACATTTCTCAGGACCTATGGATTCAAATTACTAATCATAAGGGGCTTTATGGAACTTGAATTTATCTATTTTTTTGCAAAGAATAACATAATACACTATTTGCAGCCCTAGAGGTTTAGGAACCTAGAGTATTTTTTTTTCCTTTGTTTTGTGTGGGTTTTTGGTATGCAATTATTTCAGAGCATTGATCACACATTTTCATGAGGATTTTGATTCTTATATTTTACAAAATAGTAAATACAGAATAATAACCTTAATTAGTTAAAAAAATTACAACATCATTTTGCCACTTAAAGAGGTATTCAGATTTTGTCTTAAGTGCTTGTTGCTTTCAAAATATTTATCAAGTAATTTGGAGGAGAAAATGATTTGGATAATTATCATTATCTCCCTGTCACTTCATATTAGTACTACTAATAATATACCAGTACATTGTGTTATACCTATGGTTCTAAAATACTGATTTTAAATCAAATTCATTGCAATAGAATTGTGGAACACATTATCAAGACATAAGATGGTGTGTTGTTTTGTTTTTTTTAAAAAAGTCAAAATCCATTCTTGGAATCAGAAGAATTTATAAAGAATTAGAAAGCATAGTTTGCATGAATATTTTAAAAGTCTCTTTGTTAAGAAAAATGAAAAGTTGCAGAGATAAAAGCCAAGTCAACATACACAGAAGACATATATTAGACTTCAGAACTTGAAAAAGGAAGGAAGGAGAAAACCTCCCTACTCATAGACTGGAAAGAGCTGCAGTTTAGCACAAGCTGTTCATGAAGTCTGTCCAGTTTATGACAGCTTTCTAAGACTAAAATCTTCTGCCTAGTAGCTACACACATCTCTGCAGCAACTTTATAGTATACCGTATTTTACACATGGACGAAGGTTATTAGTAGGGTAACAGTTAAAACCTGCATGAAAACTACTATTTTTGATGCAGTAATCGAATGTTTGGGTAGAGTATGCAAGTACATTGGAACAAATTGAAAATGACAATTTAGTTTGATTAAAACCAGGAAAAAGAATGAACATCCAAAAAAATTTCAGCAGTGCTAAACAATGAAGAGCAATGGTAGGAAAAGTGTGGCAAACAGGTAAAATAGAAGTCATAGTGAAAGGAATAAGTTTAATTCCAGTTGATACTTAAGAATCTTGGATAATTTAGTTCATTGTGGACTGAATTATACCTTCAAAATATTTTCTCAGTGTTTATCCAGAAAGCAGCTCTTGTTCTATATTAAGAGTTTAAAAATGATACTCAGAACACTTTCTCAGCAACAGGTTCAGCTTTGCTGTGTATATTATGATTAATTTTTAAAGAATAGCAAATAAAGTATGTAAAATAATAAGAAAATATTCAGAGAATGGCAAAATACAGAGCCATGTAAACAAGACCTACATTAGAAGGGAGTAAACTGATGAGATTTTTTGACAGGCAAGGATTGATGCCATGACAAAAATAAAAAAAATGTAATAAAAAAATAAACACAAGTGAATATTTGTTTCAATTTACAGTGGCTCACTGCTTATGAAAGGTAATACATTCTGGATTACTTAGTATCTGTTTTTCATTCTGAATCATTTCTGAAGCTGTGTGATATTCCATAAATGAAAACCCAAACATTTAAAACTATGGTGTATTTTAATCAAGAGCGCTTGAATTACTGGCCAATTTTGATACCACTTCTGCCAGATCATTTTTTTTGTATTGGCTATTACAGATTATCTTCCTGCAGCTTACTCAGTTCTCCTGCAGCTCCTAGAAGTGACCAAATTATATATACACAAGATAGTCTCAGAACCTCAGCATGCTCCACCTGGGATTATATGGCCCAGGCTTTTTTCCTGGTAATTGCTTCAGAGAGTGGTTTCTGAGTTGGGAAGTAATGGGAAATGAAAGGACAGGAAATGTAAGTACTGACGTGCAAAACTGCGGAGTTTTTTTCTTTTCCACATTTTAAGTATATGGAATCCTAAGCTTTTGGGGTTTTTTTCGAATATATATTTAGAACATCAATTTTGACTTAGCTGGATAACATGTATAAACACTAAGGTATGGAAAATAAAATAGATTTCTTGGTCCATAACTTAATTCCTAAGCCAGAGAAATAATATTTCTAGATACTTAATAGTGAATCATAAATATATTACTGTATGAATATCATGTTATATTCATAACATGCTCTATCAGAACACATGACAGAAGACAATGAATCCAAACAAAAGTAAAACAATCAACTTTTCCAAATTTTCGTTGCTTTCATAGTAGCAATAATGTGGAAAAATGTACTGTCACTATAAATCTTTAATTTTTGATTTATTGGTAATTTATGTCATGGTATTTGAAAAACTGGTGACTTATTTCCTACTTCTCTTGAGTAGTACCAGTTGAAGTTGTTTCTGTTTCTTCCGTGGCATATTAATGTTAAGAATCTACATTTTTCTAGGCTTTCTGAATGCCATAATGATTTTCAGATTTTTTTTTTTCTTACATAATTATACAATGTGTTTTACTGAATAATATAGTTATGGAAATTCAAAGTCCGTTTCTGTTTCTTACACAGTTTACTTTGTGCAAAAAGCATGTAAGTTAACAGATTTAGAGTTGGAAAATTTTCCCAAAGATCATATGTTGAAATAGTGAGTAAAAGTGTGAGATATCTCTCTTAGGAGGAAAGGCTGAGAGACCTGGGGCTGTTTAGCCCAGAGAAGACTGAGAGGGGAACTTATCAATGCTTATAAATATCTAAAGGGCAAGTGTGAAGAGGATGGGCAAGACTTTTTGGTGGTGCCCAGCGACAAGACAAGGGGCAATGGGCACACACTAGAACACAAAAGTTCCATAAGAATATAAGGAGAATCTTCTCTCCTGTGAGGGTGACAGAGCACTGGAACAGGCTGCCCAGAGATGTTGAGGAGTCTCCTTCTCTGGACATACTCAAAACCTGCCTGGATGCATTCCTGCTCTAGGTGAATCTACTTTAGCATAGGGATTGGACTAGATGGTCTCCAGAGGTCCATTCTAACTCCTTCCATTCTGTGATTCTATGTGATTCTGTGTAGCAGATTTCTCAAGACACTTTCCCTTCTTTTACAATTTGAATGACTTTGTGCATCTGGCTTAATTATTGTTTGTTTTCACTTCACTTGCTAAATTCTAAGCATAACACTGTTGATTTTATGATTGACTTAGGTCAAGAATTGTGGAATATTTAAAATTAAAATAATTAATACATATATTAATAAAAATGTGTAGAATATTTTAAATGTGAATTCCATCAGAAAATTGAGCACAAACCTCCCAAAAATTAAGAAGGTGTACTGGAGCTGTGATTTCTAATTTTTTATTATGTGGCTGTAAAAGTCAGGTGTCATTATTTCTGACAAAGACCTATTAGAAAGAATATACCTCCCCATACCATTCTATTCAGTAATACTAGTAAACCTTAAAGGTGAAAAGTAGAATCCTGGTCTGAAGCTTTCACTAGTAAAGCTATGTTTTAAACTGCATCCAAATTGTTATAATTTGCGATTACTAGACTCTTCAAATAGTCTAGTAATTTCTGGTCTATGATATGATATTATAAATGTCTTTTTGAAATGTATTAATTGAAATTTTGTTGTCTTTAAAATATTACAAAGATAGCAACAAACTGTTACAAAAGAGAACTGTAAAAGATGCTATCACAAAAATGTGCTCTGGAGTTCAGTTTGTATAGTTGAGATTATTCCAATGAGCAGAATTTTGCAGGATTGTACCTCTATTTTATCATTTTTGTAACATGTTGGCATTTAAATGAGATACGTGTCCTTCAAACAAGCAAAGTTTTATTTTTTTACCTAGTTGTGGTTAAAATATATGAAAATATGTTTATCCTACTTCTTCCCCAAAAAAAAAAAAAATTTACTAGCTGTGTTTCTGTCTCTGGCTGAAAGTAATAGAAGACAATTCTATTTTTTTTCTTGTATTACCAAACACAATCTATTTATCTGAGACATATTTTTCAGTGGAGATTGCAGGGATGGAATGTTGTGCTTGTCAATGCTTAGTACAGCTTTTATTTTCTTTAATAACTCCATTGGATAGACTGGAATTCTGTTGGACCTACATAACCAGAGCATTCTTATTCCTAACTGCTCATAGGGAAATAAACTGCAGATGTCTACCTGAATCCATGTGAGAGAATAGCTGGCAGTCTTTGGATAGATTCATTTGCCATGACAAGAATGGCAATAGATTGAGGGAGAGTCCACTCATGCTAGTGGTCTTTTTTCTTTTATTTTTGGTACATGATCACCTCCAAAATCTCTCCTGTGTTACTACAAATTTGATGCCTGCTTTTCACAAATGAAGGAAAGACAAATCAGATTTTTTAATGCATTGTGAAATAGAACCATCAGATTCTAGCTACAGGTTTTAAGCAGACTGTGGCAGAGTGTTGGAGGGCAAACTTAATTTTTTTTTTTTTTTTTTTTGCTTTCTACCACTTATTATTTTTCTGCCTACTGCAAAATAACACAACATCCTTTGATCCTCGTCTCTTTTTTAAAGTGCTGATACGGTGAAAGAGCTTCTTACACACAAAATACCAATTTGTACTTCTCATAACTCTGTCAAGTCTACATTCTCCCTTTGGAATAAAGTTGCTGCAGAGTTGTGTGCAGCAACTGAAGAATGTTTTTGTGTCAAACAAGACTGAGTCTTTGGTCAGTTGATCTGAAGTTGTCAGCTACAACTTCTCAGTATTCATTCTGAGGCTTACAAATTTCAGAAGAAATAAGGGACGGAAACACAGTAGAAGAAAATAGGTAGTGACAGTGGAAAATTAGGGTGTTTGAAAAAATGGTTGGAGAACAGTTGCCCACAGAAGTTGTGGAAGCCCCATCATTGAAAGTGTTCAAGGTCAGGCCAGATGGGACTTTGAGCAACCTGATCTAGTTGAAGATGTCCCTGCTCACAGGAGGGGTTTGGACTAGATAACCTTTAAAAGTCCCTTCCAACCCAAACTATTCTGTGATTCAATGATTCTATGGTAAAAGTTGAATATGGCTGTAGATTTTTATCCAGAAAATATTACTTTCTCCGAGTTTCAGTGAGATGTGCATGCCTGTATTAAGAATTCATTAAAAAGCAGGAGTGGTAAGAAGTGGCCAAATACAATGACAGTGAATGGAGTAGGGAGACATTTATTTCTACACTGCTCTTTGAATATATAAATATCATTAGAATTATCTGAAGCTTTTAGTGGCACAGTGGTATATATCGGATCTTTTGTCTATTGGTACAAATTTTTGTGAGCTTTGTTTGCATCATGTAAATTATTGCTTTGAATGCACAAAGTCTCATAGTTGTTAAGCTTTCACTAGAGAAAAGGAGAAAATCTTAACTTTAAAAACTTCAGGAAAAGAAAGTCTAACTTTAGACTAAAACCAATCTGATAGTCATCAGTCCAAGACATTTGAATTCTTTCATGCCTGGCTGCATTTTATTCAGGCAGCAAGAGTAAAGTGTGAAGTTCACCATTGTAAGGAACCTTGGCCATAGCTTTTCAAAAGAATGGACTTAATTTCTGAAGAAAAAGATTTTTGTTTGCTGAAGAAAATCAGCAATTGTGACATGTTACGTTACTGTCTTCACTAGTTTGGAAGAGAGATCAAATGCCACAGAAAGAAAAATAAGATCCCTGGAAGGGCAAAATTATCTTGTGCTTTTTCACACTGAGGCTGGAAGAAACCATTTAAAAGTAATACAAATGAAAATTCAAAGAATTAATGATTAAGTGAATTTCAAAAACATTCATTTTGCTTTTGTTTCCTGGTAATGCTTGAATGGCAGACTGAAACGTCTGCCAGTACATTAAGGACAGGAAGTCCTCAGCTTGAAGACTTCATTACATCAGTCTTGATGCACAAGGAGGAAGTCTCTGTGTTCTGGTTCAGCTATCTACTAATTACTTTTTGTTACATTTAATGCTTTTATCCTTAATATAGTGCAGTTTATGGCAATATATTTCCTCAATATTAGGTTTTCTAAAGAATTCAGTCATTCAAATGATCTGAAAGGTTTTAGTGGGAAGACCAATGTTGAACACTACCTAGTTCAGAGAATAGAAATAAACAGCATATTTAAGTATTGCTTTAAGGAGCAAAATAGAAACTGTGTAATTCAGACATGGAACTGCATGGATTGATAAATTGATAATTAATGGTCATTGACAACATGTGGAGTTTTAAATGCTCTCACATATTTTAAAGATTTTACAGGTCCAGAGTATACTCAGTTTTTTCTTCCTTTTGGTCTTCCAATACATACAATTGTGCAGTTAGGTACGTGTACTGTGAGGTATTTTGTCTTTCTCTGAAACAACAAAGAACTGACTACTTGAAGAGTCATAAATGTTGAATATCTGGCAAAAAACAAAACCTGTGATGCCTAATAAACTATTTTTTTGTGCTGTTACTTTGATATGTATGTCTGCTGAACTAAGTATAAAAGAGAAGTGTGAACAGCAATACAATTAAAGAACACTTAAGCATGAGCCTGCAAAATGGGACTTTTTTCTGCTTTCTTAAGAAGAAATAGGGTTAAAACAGATGTTACCTTGGTGTAGAGGAGCTGATGAGTGACTGAAGTCAATAGTAATTTGCTTCCCCTCCAACCATCACCTTTTTCAGATACAGGGTGTTAAGTTTTCAAAGAAAGGATGGACATTCAGTTGTTATTACTTGGTTATTGTAAAACTGTTGTTATTGTCAAAGCTATTCCTTAATTAGCATTTCCTTCCTCTTCTTTTGCTTTTGAACATTGTTTTTTCTTTATAAAAGTAATATTTTGGTTTTCTTTTCTACAATCTTTATATTACAGAGCATTAAAGATAGCCTGGGGAGACTGCTGGGTCATATAGACATTATTCACAACAAGAAGCTACCAGCTTTGCAAAGTGCTACACCAAAGGAAGCAGCAAATATAGAAGAAAAGCTGACTCAACTTAATTTTCAATGGGAGAAAGTCAACAAGATGTACAGGGACCGACAGGCGTAAGTAACTTTTAGATTGTTATTCCTGATGGCATCCATTAGTGTTTGGCCTGCTGTTGGTGATTGTCTTCTTTTTGTGAACATACCTTTTAAAGATACTTTCTTTTAACTAAGCACAGAATGTTTACAGGGAATTGTAATTTAATTTATGAGCATTTTTGTAAAATTGAAAATATTTTTACCAACTATAACTTGCATTGGACCAAAATATGGCATGATGTTGAACGCATATTCCTACATCATTATAAATGGCATACTTTTTCTCTGAGACAGCATTAGGCATTTATCCTTTTGTACCTGTACTATTTATCTAAAAATTTGAATCTTTGATGGGTGCATTAGAGTAAAATCACTTTTGATTGCAGAGGATTTACTAGTTCGAGGAGCAGTTTGAGGAGCAGGTCCACCTGATGTCTAAGGAACACAGCTGCAATTGTTAGTAGCTCTAAATTCAGTGTCATCTTTTTATGTCTGTATATTAGACATTATACAGCGAGGCAGGACAATCAAGAGAAGTATAGAAAGGCTCTAAAATAATAATAAATAAAGCTATGATCTCTAACAATATAGCATAATACTTATTATTATTTTTCTCATTCTATATGATTTGTGGCATTTGTAATCCAAGAATCATATTATGATACAAAGTATAGCCAACCTTACTTGATTAATTCAGGCATGGCTCCTGTTAGTAACATAGAAGAGACTAGCAAGCCAGTACTTTATTTATACTCTGTAGTAGGTATCTTATTTTTTAAGTTTTTGACATTGCACAATAAAGTACTGTCGCGGTCCGGGTGCAAGTGTCCGTACCACCTCCCAGAGGAAAAGGGGATCAAGGGCAAAGCGAGATACCTCCCCACCAGGCTCGTAGGCAATTATGGAGACCAACGAGTATTCAACAAGTTTATTACCAAATATATTAGAATAAAACCGTATTTACTCTATGGAAATATTACGGTATCAAAGGACGACATGCCCACCTACTCACTCCCCCTTACTCAACCTGGTGTGATGTGGTGCGTGTGCGTGTGTGTATATGTCAGTTTCTACCCTTTTCCGGTGTGTGGCGATGGTCGGGTCGATGACGCTCGGCTGGCAGACTCGGGCGGTTCCGATGATGATGGCAACTTGCCAGCTTTTCGGCACGATCAGAGTCTCTCTCCGACGGCGATGATGATGGTGGCTTTTTGCTGCAGTTTTTTCGGCAGCAGCACGCGGCTCGCGACTCCGTGGCAGCGCGCGGCTTCTTCAGTGCAGCGCTCCTCCCTTGGAGCAGCAGGTTTCTTTGGTGCGGCGTCCCCAGCTTGGGGCAACGCCAGCAACAGCTTCTTGATGTAGTTTCTTTCGGTTTAGGTGCAGGACTCTCAGCTTGGAGCGACGCCAGCAGCAGGTTCTTGCTGTAGTTTCTTTCGGTTTAGGTGCAGGGCTTTCAGCTTGGAGTGGTGCCAGTGACGCGGGACAGCGGCAGCATCTTGGCTTGGCACCGCTCCCATGGCGGCAGCTCGTGTGCCTCGGGGCTCAGAGGCGGCGCGGATTCTCAGTGGCTTTTTACTGTAGTTTCTTTAAGTGGCAGGAGGCAGCAGCTTCCCTCCTCCCCCACCTACCAGCTTCAAAACTTTCGGTGTTTGGACTTGACGCAGTTCCATCAGTGGCCAGCGGTGGCACGGGGGGTGTGTGGCTCCTGTGCCGGCAGCTCCGTTCAGCTTCCCCTCCCCTCCTTCCTCCCCCCGCTGCGAGGCCCACGGGGCGGGGGAAGCCTTGGCAGCAGCGAAATTTCTCTCTGGACGACGCGGCGAAAAGAGGAAGTTTTTGTTTTCTTTTGAATTTTTATACCTTGCCACATCTGTACGACTTCCGGCTTCCAACTTCCGGCAGAACCATGGCATCATGGGGGATGTAGTTCTTTTTTCGCTGTTTTAATAAGGCAGAAGTCCATAATATGTGGAGGATCGGACCCCAACACAAAGCCATGCTGGTGTGCACTAGCCCCCGTGCACCCACCAGCGAATAAACAAACCTCCTCATAAACTCTCAGATGTTACTGATTTTATTATCAATTGATCAAATATGTTTGATTTTGTTTTGATTTTAGTATAGGTATGTTTGATTATGTTTTGATTTTAAGAGATATTTTAGTAAGAATCACTTACTTTACCTTTATTGTATTCTGAACTTAACAACCAGCTGCTACTCTAAACATTCCTTGTACAGCCCTGTACCAAGGCCAGAAG